>NIPS01000040.1:661411-745230 GCA_002215975.1 Dryadomyces quercus-mongolicae
GCACTTCAACAAGCCAATGCGGCACTAAGCAAACGCCGGAGAGCCAGAAAGACACGTGTACGACTTGGAGGATCTCTTACGGTTCAAGAAGGACATGATTTGCTAGATGAAAAGGGCGTAGAGGAGCAAATACAGCAAGAAATACAAGCAAGGGGTGGTCGGCAGAGGAGGGCCGAGCCAGGCGGACGGCGCTGTGGCACATGCGGTGAGAGAGGGCACAATGCGCGCACTTGTCAGAAGGAAGTAGAAATGTCTGATGTATACAGTTCCGAATAGTTTGAATTGATTTTAATTGTTATGGTTGTGTAATAATGCTTTCTTGTTGTGAGAGTTGTAGGAAGTGATCCACTCGCTTGTCTGATCCACTCGCTTATCAACTACGTTACCATTAAGGGGTCTTATTAAAAACTAAGCCTTAAATAAGGCTTGATTGTGCGGCACTCCACTTTAGTAAGCGAGCAACCGAGTCTACTAGCGTGCGCACCTACCTACAGTCTACCTTGGAAGTAACCCATCCCAGGAGATGTTTGCCCCATGAGCTCTGGCCCACTGCTTGAATCTACCCTGTACGTATCCATATTCCGTACTCCGTACTTCGTACATTCAGGAAAATGGTACGAGTACATCCCGCTTACAAGCAGTGTTTCCGGAGAGTTGGCAGGGATCCGCGAAGTACTCATCCAATGGGCCAAAAAGATACCAAAAAATGCCGGGTAGGGGTGGCTCACTTCCGCCCTTACACACTTCCGCCGCTAGGGTAAGGTGCTTACCCTGTTCCCAGTGCTCCGTACCACTGCAACGCGCACACCACTGCAACGCGCACACCAGTCCAACACGTATTTGCACCAAAGCTACGGAGTATTGCGCAACCATCTTCACGACTGCCAAAAGATTCACCGAAAACTGGGGTGAGCCAGTCTTACGATGAACCACCTGTTGGTTCGAATAGCTTCCTACAGGGTAGTGATGCAGTAGGAAGGCCTCGATTTGTACTCCATATGCGTAGTATCCATATTACAGGGTTTCAGGCAATTCCCATAGGCGCGGAGCGTCGGTGATCCTAGCGATCTCACGCAATGCGTATGGATTGTGAATTATACAAGATATCTGTTCTTTATACGAAGTAAAAGTAGTGAAGGGGTAAGGTCATAAATATACGGAGCACGGATACATAAGTATCGCATGGCAGTCCGCTTGATCATAGAATACAACAAAAGCTTTATACTCCGTACCCATTTTTTATAAAAAATGTGATCTTATTTTGGTATTCATGCAATATAAGCTATTCTAGCGACATATATATCACACTCTTAAAACTTATGATCAATAAATACCAACTACGGAAATAAAAATATTCCTCGTATCTTTTCATATAAATTTGTACGGAGAATAGGAGTATATTCTATCCTTACGCGTTGCACAGGTGCACATAAAATGTGAACTGCTACTAAAGTGGAAATTCGGTATTTTAAAGAGATATCGACTTAGGGGTTTCGCCAGTAAGGAGGGGTTTTACAACGTGTGGCAGAGATTTCAAAAGTAGCGAGAGAAAAGACTTCAACTTGTATCGGCAACTAACTGCCAATTATATAGAGAGCGCTTACCAATGCCACAGTTACTAGCGACAGTTTGACATCTGTGATAGAAGTTTTCATAGAAGAAAACTCCGTGCTTGGCGTTTGACCGCGGTTAGTGCTCGATGAGTAAATGGTGAATAAGCACCTTCTAGAAAACTGGTCACATGCTTGGATGAGTAATCCTGTAATCCTGTAATCCTGTAGCATAGTACGGAGTACAGCCTTTGGACTTCTGACAAGAAACATAAAAGACTTCAAAGTTAAAAGCCTAAGTAGATTTCTAAGAGTTATTAGGGGTCTGGCCATACAAAAACTTGTTAGGACTGAGCAAAGGTGATGGGAACTGATCGAAACTCGAGTCAAGGCTTTGGCTGAAATCGAGTCGGGTACGGAGTATAGCAAGACTGGAAAAGAGGCTGTACATGACAAGTCGTGCGTTAGGTTAAGGTTTACGAGTATGTTATAATGCAAAGCAAATGAATTGTTCTGCTAGATGAGACGGATTTCAAAGTACAGGACAACCCATGAGTTTTAATCACCCAGCCCACACAACCTTTGCCAACGAGAGAAAAGCAGGGAAAAGAAAGATAATGTTATAGCTGCCAGTCGTCTTCTCCATTCTGAGAGGCTTCTGTCTCCATAAATTACGTGCCAGGGGGGGCAGTGCAGAGGACACCAAGACCGGCCTGGAAAAACAAAAATTAGCTACTGAACAAAACAAATGGATATTTCAGGTCGATTGAAGACGACTTACAGCAGGGATGACACAGCAGGCGGGGGCCTTGTTGATAGCCTGGCAGATGGCATTGTAGTTGGAAGAGCTAGTCGGGGTGCTCGGGGCTTGACGAGTTAGAGAATATGTCTACTTTTGTATTTTGAATATGCTTACCTTCAACACAGTCCAGGTCCAAGACACCAAGGATGCTGGTCTCGCAGCACTCGACCTCGCTGTACAGGCCACTGCAGGGCGTGTAGTCGTTGGCATAGGTCGGCGAGGCCATGGCAGCAGCAAGGAAAGCTGTGACGGCGGCGATGGAGAACTTCATTTTGAAATGTTGAGAAGAGATTCTTGGTGTTTGGGATTTGAGTCTGGTTGCGGAGGATGATGAGAATAAAACTGACGAGAGAAGAGGGAGGAATAGCCACCTTTTATATCTGAATTCCTCCCTACTCGGACCTCCCAAAGGGGCCAGACGGGAAAATTCAAAAGAGTCTCGGAGTAACGATAATCAACCCTGACGGGAAAATGCATCTTTGCACATGCTGAATATTGTGGCTTCCGGTGGCTTCCGGTGGCTTCTTACTCGTGTCATGCAAGCCTCTTTCTCCACTTACGTATTTTGAAAGTGCATATGACCTTACTGAGCACAAAAAGAAAGATTCTAACGTGTCGTGACAATATGTTGTGAGACATGGACGGGAAAAGACACTGGCTAAGCTCGTGACTCTTGAATTTATCGGGTTGTGCTCCGACTTCCCGTGAGCCTGCTAAATGAACGCATACAAGGACTCGATGTTCTTCTTTGTATTTTCTCCTGTACGTAACCGAAATCGTGTGCCTATTTTTAGCTATTACTCATATGGCATATGGTATCCCAACTTTATCAGATGGTTATAAAGAGGGTTGCACAACTTCCTGCTGTATAACTCTCATTATTTATTTTAGTCCGTTCTGCCACATTTTTCACAACATGCTTAGTAAATTGGATGATCTCGAGTATAGTCGTAAACCGTTTTGTCTTGCTACACTTTTCTCATGTAAGCCTCCAAAGAAGCCAATTTCTTGCACAACTGTGCCGTCCGTGCCGTCCAAACTAATAAATTGGCTTACAACGATTTGCATGTCATTCTAGATCCTCCCCTGAAAATACCGCGGAGTACATGAGATCCAAGTACTTTGGATAGGAAATTTTATACGAGGAGAGAACCACGCGTGGAGTGGGTGGTATTCGGGTATACTTGAATATGCAGTCTAAGGCATGTAAGATCCGGAAGGATTCGTGGTGGAGAAGCTGGCAACTAATAATTCCCAGCTGAGGAATTGATCGACATTCAATTTCAGAGATTTTCTCAAGTACGATTCCGTGATCTATTGATTATGAGCTGATCGATGGACATTTCAACCATGACAAACTTTTAAGTTACGATGAAACCAGCTAAAAAAAATGCTTCACAGCCTTATAATTAACCGCCTTGTCACCACAATAACCACGGAGTAATGGAGTAAAAAATTTGAGCATGAACAGTCGCCCGGATTTTAATCTTGATCGGAAAATAGGTCAACATGCACAGAGCCAGCCACATTTATGAATGAATGGCCTAGATTCATGCAAAAAAACAAATGGGGAAAGAGATGCGCCTGAAAAGATTGTCCGAAAGATTGACCGGCGTATACGGTAAGGAAACAAGCTGATCGCATGCAGAGTGAAGTGTGTTGGAGTCATTATTGGTGGACACGACACAGAGTGTCCGGGAACAAACGAACATATCTTACGAGGCAAGCCACTGCAGTGCAGTTGGTCGACTGCGGCACAGGCCCAACATTTTTTCTCATAACCGCTCCCCCCTTTTCCCTCTCCTCTCTCTCCCGCCTCCCGCACCCCCGCCTCCCCCTTTCTCTCCGAGCCAGGACCAGGAACTCATATTATTCGTACGCTCTGGTGCTTTTAATAGTTGTGACCCACTCCGAACTTCTCCTCATGCTTCTTTTTGAGACTCACAACCTCCTCATCATAAGCAACCGTGTTCCGATTGTTCTTCCGACCCACGCGGCGGAAGAACATCATGACGCCAATTCCGATCAGACCCACGGCTACAATAGGCCCCGTAATGACCGCTGCCATTACTGACTTGGACATGCCACCCCCGCTGCTGGCCGAAGATGACTCGACTTGCGAGGACGTGGTCGTGTTGGAGAAGCTAGACGCTGTGGCAAGGACAGAAGACAAGGTCTCTACATCACTGGCGAGCGACGAGGAGGCCGGAGCAATGGTGGTGGTGACAATAGGATTGGTCGTCACCACAGACGTGAGCGTGGACGTAGGGCTGCTGGAAGACGGGGAGGGGGACATGTCAGCCGGGGAAAAGGATCAAGGACACATGGTCTAGAACCTACGTGGTGATCACGACGGAAGAGCTAGAGGAGGTCAGCGCAGCAGCACTGGAAGTTGTTGTCACATCGCTCGTGGAGGCGGCGGCAGTGGTGGTCTTGGTAGCCGAAGTGGCTGAAGTGGCGGCCGCCGCTGTAGTAGCCTTGGTGGATGTGACAGATGTGGCGGATGTGGCAGGCGTAGTAGACGTAGAGATTGTTGGCGTGACCGTTGAAGAAATGGAAATGGAGATGGAGGTTGTGATTACTGAGGTCGTGGATGTTGCTGATTCCGCTGCACTCGTTATTGCAACCCCAAGAAGACCGCTCACAATCGCCGTAGCAGCCGGATCGACAATGCTGCTGACAAGCCCGTCCAGCAGGCCTCGGTTGAGAATCATGTTGATAAATGGGGAAAGGGAAATTGGCAAAAAAGAAAGAGGGCTAAAAAGAAGAAGAGAATGAAAAAAAGGGAAAACATACAAGCAAAGGGGGGGAATATGAATTAAACGTTAAAAAAGTGACACCAGGCCGTAGAAAGAAGGAGAAAAATACAGGAAGTAAACGTCGAGCTACCACATGAGGCTATGTCTTATCTCGCTGTTGAAATAAAGGAATGGAGAAATAAAGAAAGAAATGGAACAAGGAAGGGGAAGCAAAAAAAGGTAGCCCTTAAAGGAAAAGCCAGGGAAACACGAAGGTGGAGAGGTCCTCGGGTTGTTTCTCAGGATTCTGGTGCGAGTGAGCCTTATCATGCCTCCCCCCTTTCCCAGACGCCGTCAGAATACTCCGTAAACTCGTCTAAACAAGAGCTGGGTCACATCTTACGAGGCGAGCTCCACGTTGTAGTCTGGTTGCCCCAGTGCTAGAAACGGGCAGCCAGCCAGATGGCAGGCCTCCTGAGATCGGCATTCGATCTGCCAGTCTTGCGACAGGTGTTGCCACAGCCCCTTCGCCTCCCTTGATGGCACAAAGACACAAAGCGCAAGCTGGGTGCGAAAGTGCCATCTTGATTGGGTCGGCTAGGAGAAGTGCCGTGATTTGTGTAGTGGTCCATGCTCTCGAGAGCCGCTAAGACCAACTCTATGAGGTCACAGACAGGCTCTAAATAGGCGGGTCCTGGGCACTCCCGTCTTCTGAAACGGCCTGAAACGCGAACCGCACCTTAAGGCGTTCTTCGGTCGACAATGGGGCCATGGAAGAATGAAGGCACGAGGGCCACTCGACGAGGATCGCTGGGCAGATGTGCGGATTTCTTGCGATTTCCATATTTTCTTCGCAATCACTTGCAGGCCATCCTGGTTGGATCTGGTGTATCTCGCAGTCTATTTAATATTATCCACGCGCCGGAAAGAATGCTCAAGAAGGCAGGCGGTAAACCCACAATTACAGGAGTAGACGCCAAGAATCGAAAAATTATGTGCAATTGTGAAACCATTTTTGTCACAGGACAGCTCATGCTTGATCTATTTAGGCAGCTAGACCTCCGATAACAGCGTGGGGGAAATGCAAATATCGAAATATACGAGTACACGTCGTATTGCGCTCTGCGACGTCTACCAATAGTACAGACGAAACTTGCCCTTGTTGTCTGTAAATAGTGCATTCTGCTCCTTTTCGGGATTTGCTTGCATTCTCTTGAAAAAAAATGATGGTTCTGCCACCGAAAAACAGACATTTGTACGATGATCACGGTCAACTAGACAGCGACCAGCGCCAAGCATGCAGCCCAAGTTCTGTGATAGAGCGGCGCGTCATTCTGTGGTGTGAGTGGAGGTGACTCAGCGCCTGCAATACAATGGGCCCTAATGACGTACCGAATGAGAGACTTGGCTGCCATACGTGCCACCCAAATTGGAGCAGCTCATGTATGAATACACAGCATATGCGACTGCTCTCGCCTGAGGAGTTTTGGAATTGAGAGAGATCTAAGTAGGTCCTGCAAGCGGTGTCGGCTGATGAGAGGGAAGGGAGGAGGGAAAGATGGGGCAGCTCTCATAGAAAGTGAGGAGACCCGCCAGAAGAGGCATGTCCGAAACGCTTCTGCCGGCCGACGTAGACAGTGACCACGATTCCAAACAGGGCTGACAGAGTGGCACCATGCGCCTCGAGAAGATTGACGCGCACGCTGCTGAAGCCAAGTGACTGGGTGATGGTGCTGCCCCAGACCGACAGGCTGGAGGTCCGTGAGACAGACAAACAGGTATGATCAGGTCTCGTGCGAGTATGACGTCGATGCTGTGGAGTCGGCCTAGGATGAAAGCAAGGAAAGGAAAAGGAAGCAAGGATCTTACATGTTTTTCCAGGCGATCTTCATCATGGCGCCGTGACCTTTTCTGGATCCCATAGAATGATGCGGGCGACAAAGACGTCGGCCTCGCACCGAGAGTCAGGCGCAGGCCAGTATGAGGCTACCGTAGAGATAATGAAGGTGATCACGTAATGGTTTGCAGTCAATAACCGAGGAGATAAGTAGGGAATAGAATTAACGTATCAATGATGAAGAGCCACATCAGCGTCGTGCACAGATGCCTGAAGCACTTTGATGAGACCCTAAAGTAAGGCCTGAGAGAAGGGTGGGCGTTGATGTGAGCAGCACTGTCCGGCAGAATGGACGTCGTCAACACGCCGGCCACCCATGTGAATATGGTTGTAAACAACAGAAATTTGACATTGTGCACAAAATATCTCATCGTCTCAGGTCCATTTCATGAGAACCTGATGGCGTTTGTCAAGATACTTATGGAAGAGACCATCCTCGGTTATGTCGATGGAAGTCTCCTTGGACCCGGCAGTCTGGAGCATCGGATCCTTTTTTTTTCTCGCATGACGTGTGACTCCCTTCCTGCCAGACGGATCCTTCCTTGCCAAAAACGTGGCTGCAACGTGAGCTTGGCGATCCGGCATATCCGATCATCTTTACTCGTATTTTGCCTGCATGGCTGCCGCGTGGTGGCTGCATGGTGGCTGCAGTACCTGCCAACAGATGGCGCAACAGGATCAACTCCGGTTATCTGGAGTGCATATGACACCATTGTGCCCAAGGTTGCGGCATCCGGATGGATTGTGGGTGGATACGTGACGGTAATGAGACGCCGATGGCGTACGTCGATGCCTGCAGGATCGTGGGATTGCACAATAAGAAGCGAGTCAAATCCACAAATCAAATCCATCCAAAATCTTCCAGGTAGGAATATGAGACTGGCCACGCCAGGACGCACTGGAGCCGGCGACAAAGTCTGGAGATATCTCACACAGGCCGGCGTCGACCAGAATATGGTGTTGTTTTCAATAATGTTTAGACAGACATATCGTATTTGGAAGAGAGCACGATAATTCCCCAAAGTTTTTTCTAAATTTGAAATACAATGCATTTTATGTACAGCAGACACCCGTGGCTAAGCCAGGAGGTTCTTCAAGCTCTGGCCCGCAATGAAGCGGCGCAGGTTCTCGGCCACGAGGGCCTCGGAGCCCTGTGGGCGGCCGCCAGCCGCATGGGGAGACACAACCAGGTTGGGTGCCTTCCAGAGGCGGCTGGAAGCCGGCAGCGGCTCGGTCTCAAAGACGTCGAGTGCCGCACCGCCCAATCGGCCCTGTTCAAGGGCACCAGCAAGGGCTTCTTCGTCGACGGTGGTGCCGCGGCCGACGTTGACGAGCCAGGCATGGGCGGGCAGCAGGCGGAGACGCTCGGCATTGAGGATGTGGTGCGTGGACGGGTCGCCGGGCAGGATCATGATGAGCAGGTCGGTCTCGGGCAGGGCTTCGGGCAGAGATTTCTCGCCAATGATCTCGAAGCCGTTGCGGAGGCCGGGCTCCCGGGCAATGCCGCGGACCTTGGCACCCAGCAGCACGAGGCTGGGCACGAGCGCCTTGGCAATGTTGCCAAAGCCCCAGACGAGCACACGGGCATCGCGCAGCGACGTGAACTTGCCGGCCGGCCGGTCGGGTTGGGGTCCGCCGAGGTGGCCGGGCCATTTGCCCTGCAGCTGGTAGTCGCGCATCTCAAAGAAGCGGCGGGCACCGTTGAGGATGAGGCCGAGGGCGTGCTCGGCCACGGTGTGGTCATGCAGACCGGAACCGGTCGTGATGGCAATCTTGGCCGGGCTGAAGCCGGCATTGATCACGTCGTTGGGGCCGGCGGCCAGCGACTGAATCCATTGCAGCTTAGTCAGCCGCTTGGCAGCATCCTGGAGGTTGGCGGCGGAGTTGGTCCAGACGACGAGGATGGCCGCGTCGGTGTGCTCCTCGGGGATCAGAGCATGCACATCGTATGGCTGCAGCTTGACGGAGAAGCCCTCGAGCGATTGGATGTCGAGCTTCAGCGACGTCGGATACAGGAGCTTCAGCTCGGCCGCGTTGATCTTGCCGGCCATGGTGTGCAGTCTGGAGAGGGTCACGAGAGTCAGACGAATCAGGAGAACAATCTGTTTCGAGGAGTGCAGCACGAGAAATGTCCAGAAAAGGAGGACGGCCGTGTTATAAGAGAGGGCGAAGGTCGGGAAAATTTGCGGCGGGGCCTGCGATGCCGGACGGCGGCCGCGGGGGAGGGCGCTGGAGTGCTCAGCACGCCATGGAGCTATTATCGCCGAGTCTTGATTGGTCGACGGTGTGCTCTCGGGCAATCTTTCCCCGACGGATCCAACAGGTCTTTAGCGGGGCCGGGCCACAGCACGCTCCTTGAAATTACAGCGCATGTATTAGCAGTCTTTTAGCAATCTAGCACGCCAAATCCAGTACCGTTCAGCGCTTCTGTAGCTTCGGCGCTCGGGCAAAACGCCCGGCGCCGCGAATTTATTTTCCACTTATGACAGCCTACGGCAAAGCCACGGTGTCTGGCGATGCCAAGCCTCCGCTCCGGATTCACCGGCCGAGAAATCCATACTGCTTCTTGAGAAAATGGTGCTTTACCACCGACCGCCACGGCGTGGTCTGCCGCACGTTTTCCTGCACCGCCGCGCTCTTCGCATGGACTTCCCACAGGGCGTCCTTGTCTGCAAAGGCTTCCACAGACATGAGGCGGCTGATGTTGGCCGGATCGCGCATCAGGCCGTACAGGAGAGAACCCGGCTCGGCCGTCCGCGCCGTATCGGCCACTCGGACCCAGTACGGCAGCGACTGCTCTAGCAGGTCCGCCTCCTTGTAGTTGATGTCGCTCACGAGGATGTACGGATCGACCGTTTGCTTGAGGACGTCGGCACGGACCAGCAGACCCGTCTCGCCAAGGACATTGAGCGTCGTCACACTGGGCGCGCCGTCCAACACTGTATGGGTACCTGTCCACTGGATCAAGCTCTGGACAATATCGGTGTGCATGTGTGCATCGATGGCGGCAGCATCCTTGTAGCTTGGCCGAGTCAGCATCCGAGGCCAAGAAGGTCTGGCCAGGACACACAAGGCAACAAGAATCAATCAATCAAAAAAAAAAAAACACACACATCTCAACCATGAAGACGGTCTTGGCGTCTGGTTCGTCACGCGGGACACAAATGGCATAACCGGTCACACCGGGCTCGTGCTCTCGTGAGAAGTCAGCAACGGCCGAGAGCTTGGCAATATACTGCGGCTGCGTGAGTATTGGGGCATTGGGTAATATTGGTACATTGCCAGGGAATTCATTCCTGTAGGAATGGCCAGAACTTCTAGCGCAAAGTACCCACCTCCTCTTGGGCCTGGCCCCCAACCGTTCGCAGTATGGCAATAACGATCGTTGTCATGTTGATATTGCGGCAGAGCGTTGTTCATGGTAGGATGCTTGTAGATGCGTCATTCAGGCAGAAGACGAAGATGGCATACCTCACAGAATACGGAGCAGATTGCAACGGCCCCTTGTTGATGGAGACTCCGTACAGGTGGGGGTTAGGCCCTGGTAGGCTATTGTAACCGAGGGTTTCGGACATTTCTCACCCGGCTTGGCTGAAAGCAACTACATTGGCAGTGGCCAATACCAAAGGCCATTTGTGGTTGCGTTGAACTCCTGATTTACGCAGTGCAACGGTGAATTGTACTCTGACGTCTCATGTAAAACTCAGTATGAGGACAACGCGGCTCGTACTCGTTTTCGTTCTCGGTAATACGGAGTAAATATACTCCAAAGATCAGCCAGCGCATGCTGAAAATCCCCATTACCAACGGAGTACGGAGTATGGAACACGGAATAATAATCCTGATGATAATATTACTCCGGACTTCCTGTTTGCAACGCGTAAGTGTCACGTGCACCGTCTGATCAAGCGGCAAACGGCACGGATGACTTGAAATCCACGCCTGCTATTGGCTCAACAACGCATCGAACTTTTTTGGCCGCGCAAAATAGCGAATGATCCAAGGCTTGGCACGCTTGGCGGCCTCGGCTTAGCCTGGACGTGTCTTACGAGTACCTCCCATACAGGGTAAAAATAGGAGGCATTGATAGCCCGTATTTCATTTTAGCAACAGCCCCCAAAAAGAACACCTATACTCCGTACAGTATCGCTATGTTCCATTGGAAGTAGCCCCCAAACCTAATACTTACAAGGGTATCGCTTCGTCCATAGGGTTCTGTTGGTGTTCTCTCGGTATTTCTGCAAGAGAATGTAGCAATAGAATACGGAGGGCTCCGCAGCAAGGCCACCCTGTATTTCGGAGAACTAACAGAACAAGATGGCCCTCAGCCTGAGGGCCTTCGCTTCGTCCACATTACATAGTATCTGCGCCAACTTTTGTTCTTTTTCCTTCCCTTTCCTTTCCTTTCTTATTGTCTCTGGCCATATGAAAAAAAGAGAGTTAGACCATGTGGAATCGTCGGTATATACCAGTTTTGGTCCTCCTCTTTATCATTGGGGTCGTGCTTTTCCAAGCACGATCTCAGGGGTATACGGTATGTTTTTGTGCTCAGCCTCCTTTTTCAACCCTTTGCCAGAGCAAAAAAGGCTGATCCAAGACTGATTTTCCACACAACAGACAGATCTACTGTACAAATACAGACCCAAGCGAACTTCGCAACTACACTTCCTCGTTCCCGCTAGCAAACCGCATCTCCAGCTATGTCGAACCCTCCTATCGTCCGCCCTCCTCGGCTACCCGCCTTCTGTGCTCTCTGGCTGGAACGGCACTGGGGAACTTGATGCTGCCATCACTCACCTGGCCAAGGTACGCAACGTCATGCGCTACCTCGAAAGTCTCCCTGCCGACGATGACGACGACCTCGTCCTCATCATTGACGGCTATGATGTTATCATGCAATTGCCTCCAGATGTCATGATCCGGCGCTATTTCGCCGTCACCGAAGCCGCCAATGCCAAATTGGCCGCCCGCTTTGGGCAAGGATCCACACCAGCAGATGCCGAACATGCCGACGGAAATACTACCGACGTCTACATCCCGCACCAGTCTGTCCTCTTCGGCCCGGATAAGCTGTGCTGGCCCGTCGACTTCCGCCGCCCGGCCTGCTGGGCCGTACCTGACACTGGCCTTCCCGCCGATGCCTTCGGCTACGGGGACGTTGAGGATGTCAACGATGTTCTGCACAACCCTCCGCGATGGCTCAACTCCGGCACCATCCTGGGACCTGTCGCCGCCGTGCGTGACGTCTTCAACACAACCCTCGACCGCATCCGGACCACCTACGACCCGGAAAACATTGTCAGGGAATCGGACCAGATGTACATGGGCAACGTCTGGGGCGACCAGGAGTACGCCCGCTCCGTGGAGGAGCTCAAGCTGCACGCCGCCGACAATGCCGACAGCCAGGAACTCGTGCCCTCGGGCGGCGGTGGTGGCGATGACCGGTGGCTGCCGGAATTTGCACCCGACCAGCGGACTGATTTCCATATCGGCCTCGACTACGAATCCGCCCTCTTCCAGGCCTGGGCAGGCTACGACAAATTTCTTGATTTGCTTGTCTACAACGGCCCCAACGCTTCCGCCACGGTCACGCAGAACGTGAACAACGCCTCCGAATTTGCGCCGTACGACATCCAACTACCGGATGATGTCGCGTCATCGCTCACACGGCTCCTCGGCTCCGTCTCCGAGGCACACAACGTCGACCCCAGCGATCTGCTAACCCGCATCGCTCTCGGCACCAACCTCGTCACCCGTCACGTATACGCCCTCTTCCACTGCACCGGCGAAAAGGACTACCTCAACGAACTGTGGGGCAAGATATGGTTCTACCCATACGCCAAGTCGCTCCTCAAGGCCACCATCAAGTCCATCAAGGCCGGCACATCCATCTCGGAAGACGCCATCGATGGTCGTATCTGGCGCGTGGCCAAGCCCTACCAGTCAGAGTTGACCAAGGAGAACGACGATGGCATGAACGCCTTTGGAGCGTGGGCCGACTTGAGTGGGGAGTGGCTCGAGTGGGCGGATCTGTGTGCTGGAAACGAGAATGAGCTGTTTGGCGAAGTGAATCTTGCATAGCGTTTGGCTTCCGGGCGGCTAAATTTGGCTTTTCATCATGCATCTGCACCGACTTCAGAGTAGGTGCAGAGAGACGAGGGGACACGAAAATACCTACTCCGTATATAATATCTAATTTGAAGCGTGCTGCTTTTTCATACTTAAGCTGCCAACCACCTCTTGTACCGGATGTTACTTTCATCTCGGCCATCTCCTTCTCGATTAAGCTGCATTGCGATATTCAATCATCTTTACGTGCAATATAACCCCACCCTCTCGCCCGTAGTATATGCCACGTGGTGGCTGGTCTGGGGTATTCTTTATTTCTACAAGCACAAGTTCGAGAAGCTAATCAAGCAGCCTTATACGCCTTGTTCTTGGCTCTGGACTTGAAAAACGCCATATTTCTTATGCTTATCGCGCTGCACAAATTAGTAGTGCGTATAAAAACGGGGTTATGATGGCCGGCGCACACGAATCCTTCACTGCATACAAGTTGATAAAACAAGGACGACGCCAAACAACTCGGGCCAATATAATGCCAACTTACTAAAAACCTGTCACGTACGGCCATAGATACTGGAAAGCACGGGATCCCGTCCGCTCTCCCCTAGTTAAACCAGTAATCGGCGGATTAGTAGTTGGGTCGGTGACGACCAGCGAATACCCGCTGCTGTACGTTTTTTTTTTTTCGTTTTTTTATCGCCACTAATAGCAACATCTGAATCCGTCTATCTTATGCACGTAGAGAAATATAAAATGAACATGCAGGTGACAGGCTGGTCTCTCGGCCTGTCAATTAAAATCAAAAGCCATATTTTACATTATATTGTACAAAGCACTCTGTAATATGTACTAAATAGAAGAGAACACAAAATCATACAGCGGAAGCGACATGCTCGACTTGAATCGCGACAGCATCATTCTTTAGATCATCGTCGGCTTTGGTGCTTTCACGATTCTGCTGTCGCTGAGCCTCGAATACCTTCTTAAAGTGTCTCGGCTTGACATTGTTGGCGAAGAGGTAGTCCATCTGAAAAGTTGTGTTAAAATCACGCATAAATCCTTAATAACTCAAGAAAGAACTTACATCGTCAAAGCCAACTCCCTTGGTTTCTGGGATCAAGAAGTAAAAGGCAACGCACAGGGGAACGCCAAGCCCCGCAAAGACAAAGCCAATTTTGGCCCCCATGTTTGCAGCGTCTGGGTTGATCATATATGGGACGACAAACCCAACAACCCATCCACTGTTTAAAATTAGTACGCTGGCATTATGAACGAAGGATCTGTCACATACGTAGCGCCTTGGGTAAAGCCCACAATGGAAGCTGTCATTGGCCGAAGAGGTGGAGTTGCGACTTCGTATGCAAGTGCAAAGCCAATGGTTCCGATGGAGACCTGATAAATGATGGCCCTGGGTTACTGTATGAGTATTCCGTATGGTACACGATATTAAAGACTGTCGTCTTACCATAAAAAGATGCAGACAAGGACGACCCAAGTAGCACCGGACTTGTTCACACAGCCCATAATACCCATCAGCTTGGACTTGTTAGCGTTCTGTCAAGAAATTCGAGAGTATTGGCGGTTTACCAGTTCAACAGCCGTGAGGGTGGAAACGCCAAACAAAAGAAGTGGCCGTCTCCCAATGATTTCAATGAATGGGAATGCAGCGAGGTTGCTCAGTAGCATGACGACGTAGAGAACAACGGAAACGGTAAAGTTTTCAGTGACACCAATGAGCCCGAGAAAGTAGGTAATGTAGCCTGAGGCTGTTAGGAGGTGTATCAAGGAGATCTTTTATGTATTGCTTACTAAGCACAAAACCGGCACCGATGAGTTGCTGGGATGCAACAGGCAGGATGGCGATGATCGTTCGTTTCTGGATTGTTAATGAGAAGAACAGAACTAATGTCTCATTTAATTCTACTTACCAAATTCACTCCCTTAAAGCACTGGACGAAGGGTGGACCGTTTATGCCAGACTGCTCCTCGAGAACTTTAGTTGTCTGGATGGACTCTTTAATGCGCCCAACCTCCGCATCGATAAGATCCTGGTCGTCTTTTCCGTGGATGCGTTCCAGCATTTTCCGAGCTTCGGGATCTTTGTTTTTCTTGAGGAGGTAGTACGGGGACTCGGGGAAGAATGGGTACCCGACGACGAGGAAGAAGACGAAGACAAATTGGACAATAATGACTGTTTGGTATGACCACTTTCCGTCAATTTTCTCTGCTCCATAGGCAACGAAACTGCACAATTTTAGTTTACATTCAAGAAGAGCATGAGAAAGGGTTTCGTACGCAAGAATAAATTGCCCAAGCACGATGGAGCCGTTGTTGACACAAAGGAAAAGGCCTCGGAGCTCTGGGCGTACGGTCTCGCCGATCCAGACGGGAGCGATGACAAAAACCATACCGAACCCAATGGCTGTCAAGAAATATTAGCAAGAGGTCGAGAGATACTTGGAAAAGAAAGCAGAATACCGTTGACAAGCCGGCCGCCGAGAAACAATTTCCACTCATGGCTGGCAATTTGCATGCCAATGCCGACAGCCGTGAAGACAATTCCAGCAAAAATCGAATGCTTCCGTCCAATTCTATCTAGCAACTGGCCAGATACCATGATTCCAAAGATATCACCAGCTGTGGCCACGCCATTCCACGCAGATTGATACTAGTGTTGTGAGCGGCTGTCTGTCGGGAAGAGGAAACCCGATAATGTACGTACGCTGGCTGGGATAAGATATCCGGAGGCTTCGGATGGGTAGGGGATACCCATGACACGTTCAAAGTCGGCAAAGGCAGTGATTGTTCCCGCCAGACCAAAATCAAAGCCTAATCGAGGTTAAAGATAAATCAGCAAAAGGAAAAAGAAAGATAGAAAAAGAAAGATAAAAAAAGAAAGAAAACAACAACAACAGAGGAATAAAAACATCAAGGAAACTGCTGGATGCCAACTTACCCATCATCATACAACCAATAGAGATGTAAAAAGCCCATATCGCAAATCTCTTTTGTTTGGACAGAATGGTCCATTTCTGAGAGTGTTGGACTTCTGCCCAGTTGTGGGTAGTAGCCGCCATTTTCTTGACTTGCAAAGCTTTCTTCGTTAAAGCCCAGAGAATGAATAGAATGAGAGAAGATGCGTGCTCTGATATTGAAGCATCCTGAATATACGGAACAGAGAAAGCACGGCAATTATATGTCTTTTCTTGCTTGACCTATTGGCCGATTCTGGACTGTAACCAATCTTGGTCACCTGTTTACAAGCCTTTCTATTTGCTCCGCTTGTCCCACTCCTCCACAAAACCCCGCAAACCTGGGGTAAGATGCGTGCTAGAACAGGGATGCTACATTGCCGGCTTTTATTATATTATATTATATTTTATTCTACTCCCTTCGGAAATATGAAATCGACCAGCTTCGTCGGTTCATCAACCTACGAACCGATAAATACCCCACAACATCCTATGCCCAACCCACTGCCGCTTTTGTCCACTCTATGCATCTACACCCCGGATCCTCGGTTCAAAGCCATAGCTGGAGCGATGACGACACGGGCTGGCAAAATCAACTATCCCAAAAAGCGTGTTTCAGTTGCCTGTGAGGTGTGTCGCGCACGCAAGACTCGCTGTGATGCCCGACGACCAGCCTGCTCATTTTGTGAGCAGTTGGGAATCAAGTGTGTCTACAGGCGGCATACGAGTACAGATTCCTCTAGGCTGGATGACTCATCGTCTTCGGCTTCTCAGACGGACATTATCACTCGCCTGGAGCGGCTCGAGTCCCTCGTCGAAGACAAAGATTCGTCAGCCGCCCTGACCCCTCAGCAATCCTACCACACGGCTTCCATTGATGGCAGCTCACCGCTGCAACTTCCCCTCCCTACCAGCTCGCCTGTCGTCTCTGGCAGTACAGATCAAGAATCCAGGGCCTTGCCACTATTTGGATATCGTTTGGATGGCCTGTCTCGGCTGGGTCCCGAGACTCCGAGTCTTCCAGCTCTGGCCCCTCTGCGATCCTTGAACGTGGACGCCGAGCTGGAGCTCGAAGCTGAGCTGTTTGGTGCAGACACGGCAGCAAGCGGCCTATTTTCTCCAGCATCCGAGAATATAGCACTTCTCGATACAAGCCCACGCCTTTGTTGGTATCTCGAACAAGCATTTTCCCGGGATGTGCTGCCATGGTGCCCAATCATTGAGCACCGAGAATGTGCAGAGCTCGTGGCCCGTGTGGCTGATGGCGGGTTTCCTCCCGGCAGGCTGGAAACAGCCATGGCCTTGCTAATTATGGCTCTGGGTGCATTTGCACGGGAAAATGGGAGCCACCACCCAAGCAATACCGCTTCCAGTACCAGCCAGGGCGTTGTAGAGCTTCCTGGCATCGCATACTTCCGCTCCGGTCGACAGATCGTAAAAGCAGGCCAGGATGACACGTCACGGTACTCCATCCTTCGGCTGCAATGTGAAATTCTCATCACATTCTACCTTCTCTTCAGCCTGAAGCCGATCCTGGCCTTTGAGATCCTGCATGCCACCGTGCTGCGCCTGCTTATGCTGCTGCAGCTGAAATCGCGGGCCGATGCCGATCCCATCTACCAAGAGATGTTGCATCGGGCATACTGGACATGCTACCTGCTCGAGCACGAACTGCAGGCGCACGTTTCCTTTAGCGCACGACTTCTCCAAGGACAGCGAGACTTTGTGCCGCTACCACTGAGTGACTACGATGAGCCTGGCATGTACTGGTTTCTGTCTGAGATTGCGCTTCGTGGAATCTGTTCCAGCATGCGCGACGGCGTCGTCTGGAATGAGCACATGATTAACGCTCCATTGCTGGTGGAAGAAGTGGCCTCACAGCTCATGGAGTGGCACTCGAACTTGGCATCGCCCATCAAGTTCCCGCTCGACGACCCCGTGCAGTCCATGGCTGGTGCCGTCATGCTGCGGCCACTGTTGGATCCGCACAAGATATTTTTGCGTGCACAGTTCTATGCTGTTCAGGCTACGATGCACTGGCCATTTGTGGCACAGATGTTGACAGCACGCCCATCTTCTGAAGACCATCCGCGTGTTATCTCTTCTGCAATTTTGTCCCTGCAGTATGCTGTACTTCATGTATATGCAGTGGAACCGCTGATGCAGGAACGGCATCTGATGTTGTTTGCCAATATTACAGGCCTATTCTGTGCTACTATGCTGCTGCTGTGTGCACACGGAGTTCCCCAGCTGACAGAAATCCAGCATCCAGGAACAGAGGCTGCTGTCGTGCATGCCCTGCAGTGTCTCCGGATATGGAATAAGGAGCCCAATGTTATGGTCCGGGTCAGAAGGATAGAGAAAGTCATGCGAGAAAAAGGATTTGGTGTCCCCGAGACCATTTGGTAAACTTTTTTTTTGTTATGGAATTGTACGTTGTTTTACAAGATGCGCCTCCTCTTCTCCGGTGTCCAGCTTAGTCAGCAATAATGAAGCCCATGCCGATTCCCTTGGGCAGCATTTTGAGGTAGCCCTTGTTGTTGCTGCTGAAGTTGGGCGTGAATTTGACCAACTTATGGTCCAGGTTTTCCGGCACAAAGTGCGCATGATACACAACGGGACTGTTGCTCCGGCTCGCCCACTCCTTTGTCAGTGCCTCGGCCGACGCTGGCAACACCACCTTGGCCGGGCACTTGTACCACCAGGGAGTATGCACAAAGGCCAGCATGATGCGCGAGCTGTCGGACGGATTCGAGAGGCCGGCGTGCCAGAGACGCAGGTCACGCAGCACGACCGAGCCACGCTTAATGATGGGCTGCATAGGCGGAGCCCACTTGCGGCGCTCTTCCAGACAATCATCGCGGATGCCAAAGTTGAGATCCGTCGTGCTCTTGGCGTAGGCAGACTCTTCCTTGCCGACAATGCAGTTGCGGTGGTCACGGAAAGAAGTGTCACGGTGCGAGCCCAGCCAGAGCTCTGTCGAGCCATTGGCCGGCGAGACGTCGACGAGGTAATAGTTTGTAACAATGGCAAAAGGGAACTGGGCATGGTTGAAGGTCAGGTCGGCATGGACGCGTTGGCGAGCACCGTGGAAGCCGCCGAGGGCCGTGTTGCCGTTGACATAGTTGACACACGGGCTGGGCCCGAGAATGGCACTGAGGACAGTCGCCGCCGGCTTGTTGGCCCAGATATCTTCGTACATGAGCTGCGGGTCGAGAGGGGGTCCCTGGGACATATTGCCTGTAGGGTTTCCATCGACAGAGTTCTAGAGGTTAGTTTATGCTCCGGATGTGGACAGTGGCCAAAAAAGTAGGAGCAGCCACTTACATCGTTGAAATGGGTAGTGGGCAGCTTGGCCATGGCGCCAGCCTCGACGCTGAGAATTCTATTAATCTGGTCAATGTGGTCGACATCGACGGCATTCTCCAGGACTACCAGGCCATCGCGGTGCATGGCAGAAACAGCAAAGGCAACGGTTTCCTCGGAGATGACACCACTGTCCCGCTCTTCGTCTGTGAGCCGAATGCTGGCCGGCTCCTGGAATTGATAGTCAATACAAGCAGCAGGCATGTTGATATTGGAATGTGAGTGAATTGTATAATAGGTAGCAGATAAAATTGGTCTGTTGTATTTTCCAACTTGAATGATAGTCCTCCAAACAGCGCAATCCTCGGTAGAAATAGAAACTCTCGATTGAAGCTCTTTTGTTTTTCCGCCTTGGATGACGCTGGCCGGTCTTGGAATCGAACCATGCGTCATCCTCCTGGTCACAGGATATCCGAAATCCGGGGAAGATAGAGATCTCTTTCCAAGAAAGTCGGCAGATTTGTTCCGGCCGAGTCCTCCGCAGCCGACCAACCGATGCATGTTGGGGTAGAAGACCAACCGATCTTCCGACACTCCGAACCGAAGTGGTGTCGAGCTTTCTCCGCAGTTTCCACACAGGCCATCTAGCCGGAGGTAGCTGTAGATAAAGCACGCGACCCCATAAAAACGAGGTTCGTCTATGGGAACGTCCATGTAGCATCATCCGTTTTTCTCGCTTCTGAATCATAAGTCACAATGGCCGGCGTTGCTTTATTGGGTGCTGGCATTTTTGCCAAAGAAGGCGAGTCGTCATGTCACAGATGTGTTTGACCTCAGCTGACATCCACCCCTAGAACATCTGCCAGCCATCAAGGCTACTCCAAATCTCAACCTTCTGGCCGTCTACTCGCGGTCGCAGGCTTCTGCTGAAGCCCTGGCGGGTGAAAGTGGTTGTGATCCTGCTGTCTACTATGACAACCCCAATACGGCGGGCAAGTCTCTCGGTGATTTGCTGCAGCGTAAGGACATCAGTGCCGTAGTCATTGGCCTTCCTATCACCAAGCAGCCAGAGATCATCCGCAAGGCACTGGCTGCCGGAAAACACGTTCTCAGCGAGAAGCCCATCGCTCCCGACGTGGCCACAGCCAAGTCGGTCCTTGCCTTTTACGCATCGCTGCCTGCACCCCATCCTATCTGGGCTGTGGCAGAGAACTTCCGCTTCTTTGAGCCGCTGCACTATGCGGCGTCCAAGGTGAAGGAGATTGGCGGCCAGTTGACCACCTTCCATCTGGCCATGAATGCCTTTATCACAGACGACGACCAGTTTTTCAACACGCCATGGCGCAAGGTTCCAGAGTACCAGGGTGGCTTTCTTCTAGATGGTGGCGTGCACTTCATTGCCGGCCTCCGACTCTTATTGGGGGCTGCAGGCGAACACGTCCAACAGCTGACCTGCTTCTCTGCTCTCCTGGAAAAGAAACTCCTGCCCGTCGACACCGTGCACTCTGTGGCGGCTACACGCAACGGGGTCAGTGGACTGGTGAGCATCTCCTTTGGCACGGAGTTCAAGTCAGGCTTGGAGATTGGCATCGTCACGACCAAGGGCGCTGTCACCTGGGATCCATCGCAAGTCAAGACCGTCCGTCGGGGCAATGACGGAAAACTGGCTGAGGAGTCCAAGACGTACGGACGGAACTCTGGGGTGGTAGCTGAAGTTGCTGCCTTTGCCAAGAGTCTCCCGACTGGCAGGGTGGACTCGCTGCAGAGCCCTGAAGAGGCATTGAAAGATTTGGAGTTCCTGGAAGCTCTGTTGGAGTCTGGGCAATCGGGTGCGTCTGTGAAGACACTGTCATAAGAAAATAGAATACTAGATCCATATAGGTATTAAATCCAACTAGATTCTTATTATGCAATCAACTGCATCATTGAGGATACGTAGTACCCGTACTTCTTACTTTGCACAGTAGTTCCCCACGAACAAGACATATGCCATGATTTTCAGCTGGAGAAGGCCACACCCATTTTATTGAATTGCCGGTTACCAACAAGGTGTCATGTGAACGCCACCTTACTTCATGGACCCGCCGTAGTATCGCGATATCGGTCGCCAACCGACTTTCCGATGACTTGTTGGCTTAGAGCTATTTTCCCCGCATTGCTTGAAATTCATATTTTCTTGGATATTATGGGGTAGCTCCGTATCGGCATGAGATCAACCCGAGAGTTAGGAGCAAGAGATATCTTCTCTTTAAATACCACATATCATAGACATAACATGATACCTTAATTCGTGCTTATTTATGTATTCTTGACTGAGAATTGCTGTTTAATCATGTCCAAATATACAATTACCCTCTTCAACGGCTGGAAGTGGCGGCTATCCAATGCCAACGGCAACGAGAAAGCCGAGAGTCTACCTGAACTAAAAGAATGGATGTCCACTTCGACATTTCCGTCCGTCGTCCAGATGGAACTGCTAGACAGGAAGCTGATCCCAGATCCAAACATTGGAGAAAATGAGCGACAACTTCAGTGGGCTGGCGAAGTGGACTGGGACTATGCCGTTCAGTTTTCGACTCCTGGACCTGTCGCTGACAGGGACCACGCAGATCTTGTTTTTGATGGCCTGGATACATTTGCATCAGTCCGACTGAACAATATCGAGATCCTCAAGAGCGATAACATGTTTATCCCAGCCCGCGTTTCCGTTAAAAATATACTTAAGCCCGTGGGGGAAACCAACACTTTGGAAATCAATTTTGAGAGTGCCCTCAAGGTCAGCAACCAGCGGGAGAAGAAGTATGGTGCCAGGACCAGCTTGATGCGAGATAGGCGGCGCATGCACATCCGCAAAGCCCAGGTATGTTTTCATCGGAAATTCGAGAACCTCCTTTAGTCTAAATGCTACAAACTCATCAACAGTACCACTGGGGATGGGACTGGGGACCGGTGGCACTCACTGCAGGTCCGTACAAGCCAATTCACCTCGAGGCATACAATACGCGAATAGACAACGTCCACATCGTACCCAAGCTTGCTGCGGATCACAAATCTGCGACCGTTTCCTTTGAAGTCGTGCTCGTTAATGCACCTGCGTCGGGTTTCGTGGATGTGAGAATCGTGGACTCAGATGGGAAGACAGTTGGGACAACTTCCATTGCTCTATCTGGCACATCACACCCTGTCTCTGGCTCGGTCATCCTCTCTTTGCCCAAGCTGTGGTGGCCCAATGGACAGGGTAACCAGTACTTGTACACTGCCACAATCAACGTGGCCCATGGCATGGATACCATTCAAAGCAAGTTTGGTGTCCGCACCATTGAGCTCATCCAGCGACCACTTTCTACTGCATCCGGAACGACGTTCATGTTCCGGGTCAATGGACGAGACATCTTCATACAAGGCGGCGACTGGATTCCTGCAGACATGTTTCTTCCCAGTATTACCCGCAAACGGTACTTTGACTGGGTCAAAATAGCACGCGATTGCCACATCAACATGATCCGCGTCTGGGGCGGTGGCATCTACGAGACAGAGGACTGTTTTGATGCCTGCGACGAGATGGGCATACTTGTCTGGCACGACTATGCTCTTGCGTGTGGTGACTATCCCACCCACGACGAATTTGTAGCCAGTGTGGCCAAGGAAGTCGAGCTGCAGACCATCCGACTGCGCAACCGCACCAGCTTGGCCTTGTTGTGTGGCGGAAACGAAGATTTCTTTTTTGCAGATTTTATTCAAAAGTGAGTTTTGATTTTGTAATCGAATTTATGCAACCATAGCTGACCGTCCAGAATCAATTTCGACCATACAGATCTTACCGGACCGTTCGATGGCAAACTATTTCCCCAACGCAAATTCTACTTACAAGTGATTTCTAAACTGGTGGCCGCACTGTGCCCTGAGGTGATCTACTGGGCCAACTCTCCTTACGGAGGTGCCATGGCCAATGATCTTACCGTGGGCGACATCCACCAGTGGGAGGTCTGGCACGGCACTCAGTTGCCCTACCAGCAATACAAGACGCTCAGCGGACGCTTCGTCTCTGAGTTTGGCATGCACGGCTTCCCGGTGCAGCGCACAGTCAACCACTTCTGCAAGGGGGGCAGCAAAAACGAGTTGCATCCTCAGTCGCGCCTGATTGACTGCCACAACAAAGGCCACGGCGCTCACACGCGTATTGCCCGGTATCTCGCCGAGAACTTCCGCTTCGACATGACGTCGCTTGAGAACTTCGTCTACTCGTCGCAGCTCATGCAGTCTGAGGCTTATGTGTATGCCCTGCAGGACTGGAAGCGCAAGTTCGGTGGCCAAGGCAAGGAGGAGTGTGCCGGCGCCATAATTTGGCAGCTCAACGATGTGTATCCGGGAACGTCGTGGGCGTTTATCGACTACTTCTTACGACCCAAGCCCGCATATTATTCCATCCGACGGGCCTTTGCACCGCTTTCGGTCGGTATTGAGCGGACCCCGGCCACTCGATGGGTGGACGAGGACAGACCAGAAGACTCGCGTGGCCCACCCAGCTTTGCGCTCTGGGCACATAACACGACACCCGACGTCGTAAAGTGTGTTCTGAAATTGGCTGCCTATGACTTCCAGGCCGCGAGATGGATGCCACTGCCGGAGAAGGACAGCCGCCGGACGGTCACACTGGAGGCCGGAAGGAACAGCGAACTCGGAAAGCTGGAGCCACCAGAAGACTGGCCGGAAGATATTGTTGTCATACTCGAGGCTACATTGTTGAGCCTGGAGACCGGCAAGGTGCTGGCGCGGTATGTCAACTGGCCGGAGCCGTACCGGTACTTGTTCTGGCCGGAAGAGACGCAGCTTTCTGTTGCACTTTCCAACAAGATGACCACTGGTCAATGGGAAAACTACGTCGCAGTGTCCTCAAATCATGCCCTGAAAGGCGTCTGGCTGGAGGCAGTGTATACCGGAACAGAACCTGACGACGAGAGAGATCCAGTCTGGGAAGACAACATGTTTGACGTGTTGCCTGGAAGCGAGATGACGGTTGGCGTCAATGGACTGAATGGGAGGAAAGTAAAGGCCCGATTTTTGTGTGACTGGGAAATCAAAACACCCATGAAGAGTAGATAGAAGAAAGTAGATAAATAGATGGTGTGATGACATGCAGCCAGCGTCACATTCTCGGACTAGAACGGAATCCTAATATGAACACGGGATAAATTCCCCGCTCCATATACAGAGTACGGAGAACATCTTGGACAGACAAAAAATAAAGTACCTTACACTGGGAACGTATCATTTGTCCGGATTTCTATCGTCGTTCAGGTACCATGGCACGGTACAATACCGCAGACCCCTCTGTTCGTGAAACGAAGCTACGTCAGGGAGGGCCAAACGTCTCCATAGCCGAGTTATTTGGTCTCCAGAACAGAACTGTCATCGGTAAAAGAGACAGATGCCTTTTGCTCCACCTTCCGTGTGCTTACTAATCACACATGCGCAGTGACGGGTGCCGCTGGATATTTGGGGCGTGAACTGGTCGGCACGATTCTCAAAGCGGGAGCCGATGTTATTGGTTTCGATGTCTTGGAGATAGTACCTGATGATATCTGGGGTCCTCTGGAGATAGTTGCAGTGCGGTGTGGTCGCCGTGTCTCCTATTTCAGCGTTGACCAAACAAAGCCAGAGCAAATTGGCAGTGCATTTGCTCAGTTTACGCCCACTCTGACGTATCCTATACGCGGTCTGGTGGCGGCTGCCGCTATTTCAGGCATTGATGCTGCGTGCGACCTCACGTCGGAGCGACTCCAGCAGGTACTCGGTGTCAACGTTACAGGGACCTTTGCCGTGGCCAAGGCGGTAGCACTGGAGATGAAGAAGGCCGATGTCAGTGGCAGTGTGGTCCTCGTGGCCAGCATGAGTGGCACGGTAGCGAATAGGGTACGTATTTTCAAAGCTTGCATTTTCTTTAATGCTGAACGTGTAACAGGGCGTGGACACGCTGGCGTACAATACGTCCAAGTCAGCGTTGTTACAGCTGGCGAGATCACTGGCGGCGGAATGGGGATCTCGTAAAGGGATGCCGCTGATTCGGGTGAACACGTTGTCTCCGGGATACATAATCACGAAAGCCATGGAAGGGGTGCGAAGTGTCCCCGGGATAGAGAATCAGTGGAGGAGTGACAATATGCTCTATCGACTCAGTACAGTGGACGAGTATCGTGGTCCAATTCTGTTTCTTTTGAGTGACGCAAGCAGTTATATGACTGCTTCCGATTTGCGAGTGGATGGAGGACATTGTGCTTGGTAGAAGCAGATTTTCAGAGGAATTGCGGTAAATTATATAACACAGGTCTCATGACCAAAATCAAAGACTCGAATCGTTACTTCTGCGTCCCTTTACTGTTCGAACAGCTTTTTTGAGAAGGTTCAAGTTCTGTGGGATCTTTGAGAAGACTCGCCTTGCCTTACTTCCTGGACATGCGCCTGTCTCGCCATGATCGTGGCCTGCGGTCTCCTCCCGCTTCTTGATGCTCACACTGCTAGTCGTGAAGCATCCGTATTGGCTCTGACTGCTCCGCAGCTGGCAGATCTCCGTCGTCTTGCAGCTGCCCGTACACGCTTCGTAGTCGTAGCCTCGCTGCTTGCGTGCATAGTACGCCTGGAATACGTCGTCGTCATTTTCAAATAGCGTCGTCACGTTGTACCAAAAGGTTGGTGTCAGCGGCAGCGACGCGTCTGTGTAGGGTGGGTCCAGCAGGGCGCCGTACGCTGCCTTGACGCTGTAGTAGAACTCCCACGTCGGCCCGCTTGTATGGTAGTCGGGCGCCGACATGTTGACCACATACACGGTGTAGTCAAGCACGGCCCAGGTCTCAGGGTCGACTTCGTACACGCGGAAGGTCGGGTTTCCGCTCGAGGGCGTCAGTGCCGGCGCGACATAGTGGATGGCGTTGGCTGTGGCTGCACTCGGGTTGTTCCAGTCCGTGTAGGAGATCTCCCACTGGTCGCGGTGGGTGTGGCCAAAGAATAGTGCTGCAATGGTGGCATCGTACCGCCGCACGATCTGGTCAAAGTACTGTGCGTAATCGTAAAAGGCGTCGGGCCGGCCAAAGGGGATATGGCCCAAGATGTAGACACGCATGCCGGCATCCTCGGCTGTCTGCAGCTCGTTGACGAGCCAGGCGAACTGGGCATTGGGATCGGGAACCATAGTTGGCGTGTACAGCCACCAGTTCTCGACCATGTAGAACATGGTGTTGATGCTGATTATGACGAGGTTGGAAGCGTGCTGCACGGAATAGGCGCCGGCCTGTGTCGCGCTGCTCGCTGCACTCGACGTGCCGATCCATGAGTCCCAGTTGGCCGCCAGCGTGTCGTATAGGTACTGGTTGCTCTGGTTGGCCGGGAGCTCCGTCAGCTCGGACGGGGGAAACGAGTTCACAGGCGAGGCCTCGTGGTTGCCAACGGCAGCATAGACGAGGTCGATGCCGTTGGATGTCATGTGGAAAAAGGCTGAATTGACGTCCTGGACGATCTCGCCGTGTGTGGTCGACCACTCGCGGCCCTCGACAATGTCGCCCGTGAAGATGGTGAAGGTGGCATTGGGCACGACGCTCACCATGGCCTGGTACATGCTCTCGGACAGACGCAGCGGCGAGTCGCAGTTATGGTCACCCCAGGGACCGGCTGGGTAGTCTGTGATGTTGGGTGCCAGGTCGGCGCTGTAGGGATAGCAGCAGAGTCCCTGGCTGCAGTTTGTGCTGGCGCCGATGGTGTAGGACAAGTCAACATGGATGTCACTGATGTGGACCACCTGGAGCGGTTTCTTGTGGCAGGACCGAGTCTGGTTCGTCTGATTCTGCGTCGTGTTCACAACAGGCTTCGTCTTAGGAAACGAAACTGTATAGTTCTGCACGGCTGGGACCTCACAGAGACCAAAGACTTCATAGCACCACAGCGTCGACGTCCGTGAGGGGATGATCATGTTACGCATGGAGTAGGCCATGCTGGGTGCCTCTAGTTCCATGAGACCTTCACAGACGTCGTCGGCTTCGCCCTCGGCTTCACAGATGGCAATGGAGAGTTCCGCATAGGCGTCATCTCCATCTTCAGCGATTTCCTGGATGAGTTTCATGACACTCTGCAGATGTGTGAGCAGGACATTATTAATGACTTCATACTCTTACGAACCTGGCATGCATCGCACGTTGTGGCGGTCTCCAGATCCTCCAGAACTTCGAGTAAAGTCACATTGGTTGCTCTGTGGCCAAGTTGACCGGACACCGCGGCTGCGCCGACAAGCAAAAGTGCAACAAGGGAAGTCTTCATGGTGAACTAGAGACGTTCTTACATAAGGAACTCGGACAATAGATACGAAGTAGGCAGTGAGCTCTATTTATTTCTCATCGCAGACCACGTGGGATCATTCTTACGAATACAGTGGGCAAAGTAGATAATCTAGAGACCGCTATTCCTTGAAAGACCTGACTGATATTAGTATCGTAGCTAGAACGAGTTGGGCATCGTCAAGTATTGATTTCATATCTCCCGACTAAACTGAATTGGTTGACAGAACCCAGACGCATGGGTTCGATCTTCTCGATCCATCTGCTTTCCTGCCGTCTGCCTAATAAGTCACGCCGGACTAGATTACTGTCGTTAGATTGGTCTAGTCTTGACATGACAACACACGTGTCTGTGGTTTGTCTCCACCGAAGCACATGCTCCAGCTACAAGCCATCGTTCGTCGAAGTGACCCTACACCGTGGTGACCCTGTAAAGGAAGTGTCTCCGTTACAAATGTGACGGCAGCCATTTTGGCTTCCGCTTCTCTCGGAATGCAGCCAGTCCCTCGGCTGCATTGGGACTCCGCAGCATGTTCTCGACCCACAGTTCTTGTCCACGCGTCGTGGCCCGGCTCACGCCCGTTTCCCAAGCTTCACGAGCGGCCAGGCGAGAAATGATGACGCTGTCGGGACACATGTCCGCAATCTCTTCGGCATAGTCGAGTGTCCGCTGTAGCAGGCGGTCTTGCGGCACAACTTCTTTAACGAGACCACACGTGACAGCCTCAGCCAATGACATGACGCGGCCTGTCAACACGAGATCCATGGTGCGGTGATGTCCCAAAAGCCACATGCAGCGCGGCAGGGCACCGGCAAGCGCGGAGACGCCTCGAAGCACCTCGGGCAGACGAAAGTCGGCATTGGGCGACGCGAAGATGACATCAGCATTGAGGACGATCTCCATGCCGCCGCCGTGGGCGTGTCCGTTGCAGGCCACCACGATGGGCTTTCGGCCTGTGCGGTTGGTCATACCGGCGAAGCCACCGGCCGGGTACTCGTAGGAGATTTCGTTAGAGTTATCGATGTCGAGACGCTCCTTGAGGTCCATGCCGGAGCAAAAGGCCTTGTCGCCAGCCCCCGTGAAGACGGCACAGCGAAGCTCAGGCTCGGCGTCATACCATCGCCATAGGGCACCGAGCTCGACGGTCGCTTCGATGGGCAGACAGTTGCGGAACTCCGGACGGTTGATGATGACTAGGAGGATATGTCGTCGTGGAAATGATACAAGACTGTGCTTGACGCACGGATACGGATGTTTGATCCAGTCGGGCACGGGGTTTTTTGTACTTGGCGTAGTCATGATGGAGGAATAGGGAGAGATGTATGTCAGACGAACGAGAGAGGAGCTGAGCCTACAGATTCACAAAGAAATGTTGTCCCTGAAGTACTCGGCCTAGACCGAGTTCCCACTAAACTTCGGGCAATTTCAATGGAAATGCAGGGAAATGGGCAAAGCCGTGGCCCCTGATTGCCATCTCTACTGACCTGCAACGTGATATAACCGACGAGCCTGAATCCCGAGGCAACATTGCTGTTCTCTGGAAAAGGTTAGCCCAGGGAATGCAAATCTTCTGTCCATTGGCCGCCTGTTTTGACCCTAGCGCCCTGCGGGAGCCGCACTAGCCCCCCGGAAAACGCCCCGGAGGTGCACTACCCCGCCTTGATGACCGCTGTGGTCCACTGAAGACACTTTTATTCGGGGGCCGTCGCCTTGGGGGCTGCATCTTGCCGCATGACACTGCATGACCAGCGTGGCCAGCGTGGCCAGTGTGGCCTGGGCGTGGCCTGGGCGTGGCCTGGACGTGGCCTGTTCTCTCTGTGGAACACATTCTAATGCTGACGTGCATGATCTGCTACCTTTTATTCTCCTGTCGTGAATCAGCACTGCTGCCATCGTCTTCTCTCTCTTCTTCTCGTATACATCTTCCCATGGACACTCCCAATAGTTCTGTCTGCCAGTCGCGGCTCTTGCTGACTCCATCAGAGTCGCCCACAGCCACTGGATTCGTCTTTGGTGTCTCCTCGTCGATATCTACGGCATCCCCGGCTTCGGTTGTGTCGGCCACCTCGGCTGCCGGTTCAACACCTCCTTCACCTTCCACAACAACGTCTGCCCCGTCCACTATCCTGTCTCCCAATGATCTCGAACGGCAGCGTAAGCGAGCCCGCGATCGCAAGTCGCAGCAGGCCATGCGGGATCGCACCAAGTGGACCATTGCCAACCTCAACGAGCAGGTGGTGTTTCTGACACAGGTGCTGGATGACCGCGCGCGCGATATGAGCCTCGTGACAGCTCGCATGCGTCTGCTCGAGACGGAGAACACGCAGCTACGGACACAGAACGCCGCGTTGCAGCTGAGTCTGATGGGAGGCACCGGTGGTGCAAGCGGCGCTGTCGTGTCTCCGGTCCTGTCGGCGAAGGAGCCCTGGCAGATCCTGCCGGCCGAGTCATCACCGACATGTCTAGGCGACCAGATCCTGAAGGGATTCCTGGCTTCGCGGAAGCACTGCTCGTTGTCGGACGAGACGGTGTTGGACTTTAGTATGCGACCGAATCTGGGTGCTCTGCTCGACAAAGACCGGCAAACGGCAGACGCAGTCAGCGATATTGTGGGAGAAATTGTACGCAGCTACTTGGAGATTGACACGCTGCCGAAGCAGGTGTCCGTGTTTTATATCATGTGTTGTCTGTTAAAGGTAAGGATTTCTGTTTCTTTTTTTTCTTTGTCTTCTCTTTTCTTTCATTCTTTCCCCTCTCACACAACAGTGGATGGTTCGTCTCGATAAACAAAGCTGGGATCTCATGCCCGCATGGCTACGGCCAACCGAGGCCCAGGTCACGACACCACATGCTGCATGGATCGACCACATTCCTTGGTGAGTGTTTGGACTCTTCTGGCTTACGGCTGACTTTACGTCTCTCCCGTGACGTGCTGACTGTTTCCATGCTGACGACCAGGCCGAATGCACGCAACTATCTCATTTCCCATCCTGAAATCTCACCCGATCATTTTACCACTGTCTACAGCACGAGCCTCGATATCTGCTGGCCGTACGATCCGTCACACGCGCTCCTCCAAGGATCCGTTACCGGTGACGATATTACTATAAACCCCGTCTACGAAGAACACATCCGCCAACTGGCTAACTGGGATGTCGGCTATCTCTTTCGTGACCATTATCCCGATCTCGGCGTCCTCATCGACAGTGAGGTGTGGTTATACAAAGCCTGAGAAATATGACCAAACGGCCCAAAAGTGGGGGGTTCCGGTTTTGTTTTCCCAGACATCTGCAATCATGCTGACTAGATGGATTATGTGCTTTCCGTGCTGTTGTCCGAGGATAACAGATCAGATGGACGGCTGTTTCTGTTGAACTCCCGAAAGGAAATTCCGGGTTGGTTCTGTCCTTTGTTAACACCCATCTTTTTGATGTCTCAGTTCACCGATAAAGTCATCGCTGTCACTCGCGTGGCCCTTTTGGCTACTAAGCGAGGTGCTCTGCTCACTTTGGCCGTCTCGACAGCGCTTCCAACACTACCGGAACCATCCCTCGAGATATTAAGCTGCACACGGTGACTGAGCAGGACCTTGGACAGTGGGATCGGGTGCTCGGAGTCAGCGTCACTGGGTTGATGCACTGCCTACATGTGCGAACTGCCGTTGTCGTCGACAGCGGTAGCATCGTCAATGGATCGTCGATTTCCGGCATCATTGGCCGTGGACGCAATGCCGTCTACTCGGTATCCAAACATGCTGTTCTCGGCTTGACACGCTCGGCTGCCAAGAAGCTCTGCCCTGACCGTGCCATTTGTGTCAAAGCTGTCTGCCCTGGTGATATCAAGACGCATATGCACAGTGAACGCATAGCTCTTGTAGGGAGAAACCCGTCCTAGAAAGCGGACCGTTTGCAAAGAAGATATGGACAAGTTCCGGGACGGATGTTGTTACTGAATAAGCAGGCAGTACGAGGGGTACCTCGAGGGACTCAACCCAAACCAGCGGTTAATTACTACATGGAATGGTGTGCTCTATTGCATTGTTAACAAAGACGAATCATTCATCTGCCGTTTATCTCTCAGCGCTTTAAGGGTCCAATATTGCTATTTCTATACGGAGTAATAATTCATCCAATGTTTCTAGAATTACCATGCAATGCTATGTTTCCTATATAGTAAGAGTAAGCAGATATACCAGACGAAAGGAGTATGCATAATGCAATGATTATTCATTAGTTCTTTACTTACCTTGTCACTATTGTATCAGTCGGTTTTTTGCCGCCGCGTTAGCCCCACCTTTGTAATCCATTCACTTAGTTGGTTTTTAAAGAGATCTCTTTTTACAACATCTACACTCTCTAATTTCTTTCAATTTACTTTTACTTTCACTCCTTACTTCCTTCCATCTTTACCTCCTGCACTTCCCTATGTCTCACAGCCCGCATACCTACAGCAGTCGCATCCGCAGCTCGCATACCGGGCCACCTACATTTGTCACCCAAACCCCTCCGATTATATCTGAGAACACATATATTGTGGCGGCAGCATCTCCGAGTATCAGCGAAGCTGATCCAAAGGAAGATGTGTGGTTTGTGTTAGATTTCTACGCCTTTAACTACCTACTGAAAGGCGCGGGAGCACATCAAGTGTGGCTGACAGCAGCTGTACGTGAAGACCCTTTCCTATTTATATGGCGCTTTCTAACACAACCTGTATCTTCGGGAGCCAAGAAAAATTGTTCAGAAATATGGCAACTTGCTCCATGGAAACCCATACGAACAAAGAAAAGTAGTCCTGAGCAACCAGCTGGTGGACCGCAACGAACTCACACCGGTCCAAGTCGTCAAGAACACCCAGATAATCGACCGTTTTCTGCAAGAGGTTCGAGACGCTTCCAACCGGGCCGCCAAAGAGAACGCGAATGTTCTCTTGCTGGTGTTTTGCCATGGGACCCAAAGCAGTAGTCTGGTCCTTGACCATGCCGACCCGTCGTCTGGTCTAACTGCCGTCCGTCTCAAGGAAGCCACCGGTTTCAACACCCGCGTTACTCTTGTCATCACGGCGTGTTATTCCGGGGGGTGGGCTGTCAATCCTGACTTAAATCTTACCACTCTTACTGCAGCTGGAGCTCCCGAGAAAACTAGAGACAATACAAAGGATGAGGACAGATCGAAGTCAGTTTCGTGGCCCGAATCTGAGAGTGTGCGCCGTTGTTGTGAATGCATGTTTGCAAGCTCTGTCATTGAGACATTGACTGCAAAGTCTACTCCCCTGCTGGATGTCCGAGAGACTCCCACAGAACCTTCTGGAAAAGATCTTTCTGTGCCTGATCATCTACAGCCTAAACAGCCAAACCAGTTGCAGACGGACACATACAACGAGTTTTGCCGATCGATCTGGGATGTTTGCGAAACTCGCATCTATCGACTGTCGGACAAACTGGAATTTTGGTTCTCTGCACAAGATGACGCCTGGGAATTTTCGTGGACTGGCCGAACGGGGATTCCGTTGTCGTCCTTCCGGGAGCGCTGGGATAAGTTGCCAGTGTATGAATACATCGGATCCGCAGATTCTAAGGCGCGGTTAGATCCGTCGCCCTTGAACCCTTCCTTTTTCGAGTCGAAAGCTTCTCGATCGCGAACGGGATCTGCTGGAGGAGCATCTACCGAAAGGGATATTCAAGGCGATCTACTCAAGGCGATGCACGAATACAAGTTGGTGAATATGATTAATCATTTTCTGTCGACTTGCCGAACCAATTGGGATCTGGCACCAGAGATCAGTTTGCGTGCGTTCTTGCGCAATTGCAAAGAAAACAAGCGCTCAATTGATCCTTGTCTGGACAATGATGACGAAGATGGCCACTTCTATGGTCCATTGGACGCATTCAGAGCTGTACAGTTTCGCATAAATATCGCCGCCATGGTGGACTATTTCGTTGCTCGATTTGGGCTCACTCTTCCATACAACAAGCCATGCTTACTGTGCGACGTCGCCGAGTGGCGGTATCAATGGAAACGATCCATGAGCGCCGAAGAGTACGAGCGACGGAGAGAGGGTCAGGCTAAAATCTGGGAAGACTTTATAATGGCGGATTTGTCATCCAACCCGACCGAAGCCAAGGTCCTGAATTCAGCCATGCCAGCCACCACATGCTTGCTGCCTTCGCTGCCACGACGGACATTTCGATCGATGATAAATTGCGGATTGTCGACCAATTTCTTGAGTTCATCAAGACTACAAAGCAATTTTTCTTGGAGCGCGCTGTAGAGCAACGCAACGTGCAGAGAAGCGGGCGGAATTGGCTCCGGTCGCTGGGACGGCGGGCTGGAAAATCCCTCTCACCGGTCAAGAGGAACCGCAAGTCTATGGACAAACCCTTTTTCGAACCGCCTGCGGAAGAGGAATAGGTGGAATGGGGAACAGCCGTGGAGGATTCGATGGCATCGCTGTCTCTTAGCCCGAGACGTGGCAAATGGCCTCGCGGAGACGAGAGGGGAGAGAGTTCTGGGAACAGGAGAAACAGATGAGCATCATAGCCAGTGGGACAGGCTGCGCAATTGTTTTAAGAAGAGTGAGGTTGCTAGTTTTTCACACAGAATGAGAATCGTGCTTTGATTTCCGAAATACCGCCGTTATCATGATACATTAGTTTGTTAGTGATTGGCCGGTATAAAGATGTATCTCTGTAACAACAACACAGGGGCGCCTCCGAAAGAGGAAATTTTAGGGACAAGCATATCTATCTGACATACATTCCTGTCTCGCCGTCCATAAAGCCACCCAACACCTCTGACTGTGCCAAATACATCCAGTCTAACGGGTTGTAATCGGGTGCCGTAACAGGCAATCCTTGGTCCGTTCCATCAAGGAGAGGCAGCGACATGGGTGTCAGTTGTGCAGTCATTGTAACATCGGACGTAGAAGGTCCAGGTTCTGCGTTATGGTTGTCACTATTTCTGTTGCCTGCAACCGTCTTTGACCCTCGAATCTGTACAATCAGTGATGGAATCTGCCGCTGTAGATCTGCTTGTTCACAGGCCTCCCATGCCTTGAGAAGAAGTCGTTCAAACGTGGCCTGCATGGGTCCTCCGCGACCAACAGATCGTTGCTCCTGGTTGTCACACAAAGCCTTCCAGGCACGGTCACAGAGTTCGCCCGTTGGGTGTAGCCTCATCTCGCTCGCCAGCAGAATAGAGCCGAGCATGGGTACATGCAGATCGGCATACCATCGGAAGCCACGCAGACTGTCGGTAGTGCATACGAGATTGTCATACTCGACCATCTGGATGGCTGCCAGGAAAATGGCATCACGTTCAGACGGGGCAAGCATCCTGCTGGGAATGCCACGCCGCATAAAGCTCAGGATGCGCAGCTTGCAGAGGGTTGCACGACCCATTAACAGCGTAAAGTGTTGGACCGGAACGGTTGGGTCACAGTGTTGCAGGTAGACAGCTTCAAAATAGGCGCAATATGAATCCATGTCCCGAGGAGCGACCCTCTTTTCGGCTTCAGTGGCGGTAACAGAGGACAATGAAGGTGATGGCAAGCCAGGTGTCAACGGAATTGCTCGGGGTAGAGACGTTGGCGTCGACGTTGTCACGGCCATGGCCAGCTCGATGCGGGTGAGGCTAAAGAGCATTTCTGAAGCACCCACGGCCGGAATGGGTGGGTCCTTGGCAGATGGGTGAAGATCTGGATCATTGACATTGAGCGGAAGACAGCAGTCATTGGCAGTGGACGTCAGTTCAGCAACAGGCGAACCGGTCATCTCGGCGAGACGCCGGTCAAAGATGACTGTCTGCCACCACAACCGCCGGCGCAGCTCCGTCTCAAAAGGTGACATGCCGAAGCGGGCACAGTCGCAGTGCAAGCCCAGCCGCGTGGCGATGCGCATGGCAATGCCTACCAGGCAGAAGAGGGATCGTGGGTCGACAGACCGGCTGAGGCTGAACTATGTGATGAGTCAGCGCGGGGATAACACTAATACGGATATAAAAACGGAGGTAACATACGAGGTACAAGAGGTAGGCCTGCAAGACCATGAGCTCAGGGGCACGCAAAAATGCTGCATTGATCAAGGCCTGTTGCGTGGCGTGACTATAGCGAGCGAGCAAACGTGGCCTCGTCTCGTGAAACGTATCCTGGACTTCGTGTTCGGTCATGGCATGCACCGCAATCAGATAGATGGCAAACAGAAGAGCTTCGAGCGGCTTTGGAATGGTACCCAGATTGGCTCCGGCATGGACAATCTGCGTCTGCAACGTGGGAACATGGCTAATCTTGAGCAAAGGGTCGACACGCTCGATGTAGATCTGCCACAACTGAAGCATCTCAATGGTCGGCGGGTGCAGGCTGCCAATGTTCTTGGCGCTGTGGTCGCCGATAAACGGAAAGCCGTCAACATCGGCAAACGTGGCATCAAAGTCATGGTAGATAGCTGGTTGGTCGGATTCTTCATCGGACGAGTCGCGCAGCAGCTCGTCTGTGGCCTCGTACTGAATAGACGCATGGGGTCAGCCTCGACTTAGGATGGGGGCATCGTCTTCAGCTTCTTCAGCTGCTCACCTCCTTATAGTAGGCAAACCATTTGACCCGCTTCCTTCCGGTGTCCTGAACACGGCTCGCAGCGTCCAGGGCTGTCTTGGGACTCTTCACAGCCACAGGCTCGTCCTCGACGTTGACGCCGTGCTGAGCCAGTAAAGACTCGTAGCGATGCAGCCGTTCCACGAGGGCGCGGTCAACAGGTTTCTGCTGCTGTAGTAGCTGTTTCTGCTTGCTACGGCGCGGCTTGGGCGGCGGTAGTGGCACAACGACACACTCTGTCTGTGACCGCACGCAGTTGATACAGGGCTTTTGCTTGTCACACCGCATTTTGCGCTTCTGACACAGCACACATGACTGCCCTCGGGTGAGTTTTTTCATGGCTGCGCTGGGTATGTTGTATTGTGCATGCTGTGTCTTGTTTCCTTTGTCTTCCTCGGGTGCCTGTTGGGGTGGGCGATCCGGTCGTTTTGTACCGTGGCGGCGTATTTCGTAAGCATGATACCCGTGAAATACCCGTTGTACCCGATTCGTCCGAATGGCCAATAATACATCCAAACATCCTACCCGGGCAGCCAGACGACTGCACGACAGCCAAAAACACATAAAATGGAAGACTGCACTTGTTATTGTTGCTGTCGTTGTCGTTCTTCAGTCTCCATCTTTGTTAGCCATCATGCCTTCTTCTCCAGAATCTCCCGTGGACGACACCGGCGGTCTGACCGAAGACAGCCCCCATGACGAGAGGCTCTATAAGCCTAAGACAGTTACTTTTTGGCTCGTCATCGCCTGCAATCTGCTGGCTCTTTTCATCGTTGCCCTCGATCGCACCATCATCACTACAGCCATTGCCCAGATCTCTAATGAATTCAACAGCCTGGGCGACACTGGCTGGTATGTCTCGGCTTATATGCTGACGAGTGCCATTGGACAACTCATGTACGGCCGTCTATACAAGTTCTATGACATGAAAATCATCTTCCTCGTCTCCATAATCGTCTTTGAGGCCGGTTCTGCTCTCTGCGGCGCTGCTCCAACTTCCCGGGCATTTATTGCTGGCCGGGCCATTGCAGGATTTGCCGGGGCCGGTATCTTTTCCGGATGCATGCTGGTCATCATTCCCATGGTACCACTACATATTCGCCCCAAGTTCCAGGGCATGTTCGGTATGGTCTTTGGCATTGCATCGGTCTGCGGGCCCCTCATCGGTGGAGCCTTCACGAAGTCGGTTTCGTGGCGGTAAGAACACTCACCCCATCCTCTACATCTACTGTTCTGACCATCAGGTGGTGCTTTTACATCAACCTCCCCATTGGTGCCGTCTCGTGGGTCTTCATGTTGCTAGTCTGGCACCCGGAATCCCGGAAACACCCACCCGTGTCCCCCTTTACTCATTTCAAGCGTCTCGATCCCGTCGGTATGCTGTTCTTCATCCCTGCCATGATCTGCCTCATGCTGTCTCTGCAGTGGGGTGGCAGTAAGTATGCCTGGAACAGCGGACGAATCATCGCCCTGCTTGTCGTCTTTGGCGTCCTGCTCATTGCCTACGGTGTCGTCCAGGGTCTCATGCCCAACACGGCCACGATTCCTCCCACGATTGTCATGCAGAGGAGTATCTTCTGTGCTGCATTATATACGTTTTGCGTGTCGGGTGGCATGATCATGATGATCTACTACATTCCCGATTGGTGTAAGTTTCTTAATTCGTACAACTCTGTGAACATTCTAACATCAACAGTCCAAACTGTTAAAGGCTTCAGTTCGACCAAGTCTGGTGTCGACATGTTCCCCCTCATGCTGAGCATGATTGTGTCGACCTTTGCCGGCGGCATCACCACTCAAGTCCTCGGCTACTATGTTCCTGCCATGCTCTTCTGCCCGGCTGTTCTGGCTACAGGTCTCGGCCTCTTGTCAACATTTTCACTCAACACGTCCATGTCGCGCTGGGTCGGCTACCAGTTTCTATCTGGGTTTGGCCTTGGGTTCGGTCTGCAAATCTCTGGACTCGTTGTCCAGCGCATTCTGCCTTCCAGTGACATTCCACTTGGCATTGCTTTGCTGTTCTTTTTACAGCAGCTAGGCGGTTCCATTTTCAGCACCGTCGGTGAGAATGTACTCATTAGTAGATTGATTTCTCGCCTCGATGGCGTCATCCCAGGCCTTAACGCAACCACTATTATCAATGGGGGCGCGACCAATATCATCTCCTCAGTTCCAGCATCTGACAAAGTACTCGTGCAGGAGGCATACAATTATGCTATCACTAGTATTTTCTTGGTCGGCATGGGCGTGACGCTGGCCGGGCTTGTGAGCGCAGCGGGAATGGAATGGTTGAGTCTCAAAAAGGGCAAGAATGGACAGGATGACCTCGAAGCCTCTGCCAAGGAAAAGACTGTGTCGTCACCAGAACAGGGGCAGGAGAAGGATGCAGATCGAGCTGAGGTCAAGTGAAGATCAAAAACCCGCGAAATAAGAGACAACGATATAGAAGGTCATTAAATGTTCTATTATATTAAATACAAAGGCGAGCGTGAATCCATATCAAATAAATGTTTTCGATTGCTTAGGAATTCATGCGAAGAGCAAATAAAACGTAAATTACGCTTTTTTCAAAAAGAAAAGAAAAGAAAAAAGAATGCCGTATTCCCTCCTGCTTGATGTCGTACAAGACACGGCCAAGCCTTCACACCATTCTACCCCATCAGCCAAGTCCCTTGGCATTGTTTCGCTTGAAGTTCTCACCCCGCATTTTCACAGGTCGATCGTGTGGGCCCGATAGCGGAGTTTTAGCGCATATGGGGTAACGTTATCCCCTCAGCCATAAGATTCAGATCCACTCCATATCCGTCTGCCAAGTGACTCAACGCTCCATCATAGCATAGTGACTCTAACGGCCGCAGTTTCACCATTCACCTGCTATTGTTTTCCGTACTTCCACCTCCTTCACAATGACTGGATCCACCAGTGTCGAAGGCACTGTCGCCGCCCGCAAGGCTGCCTTGGACGATCCTACTCCTCTCCCACCCGTCAACACTCTTCGCGATGCTCCAGAGAGCGTGCGTGCCGTGCTCACTCGCCTGCATAAGATCTCGGCCGACCAAGAGGCCGGGCTAAACCTTGCCAGCTTTGTCGGCAAAAAAATGACCTTTGACGAGGCCATGCAGGACAAGTTCATCGCTCTCGAGGAGGACAAGTGCCATTACATGTACACACTGCTTCGCGCGATCGGGGCCACTTCCATTGTCGAGGCCGGCACCTCCTATGGTGTCAGCACCATCTACCTGGCCTTGGCAGTGCAGCAGAATGCCGCTGCATCCCCTCAGAATGGCCGACCTGTCCGCGTCATCGCCACGGAGCACGAGCTAGCCAAGGCAGAAAAGGCACGCGCACATTGGGCCGAGTGCGGTGCTGGTATCAGCGATATCATTGATCTGCGGGTTGGAGATTTGCGCGAGACGCTCAAGACAGACGTCGAAGCCGTCGACTTTTTGCTTCTCGATAGTACGTCCTTTCTTTTGCCTTCTCGCCTTGTTCTTAAACTGACCTTCAGTCTGGACACCCATGGCACTCCCCACACTCAAGTTGGTGCAACCCAAGATGCGGAGAGGCGCTGTTGTATTGACGGACAACACTATATCAGCCGGAAAGTCGTACCGTGATCTCCTGACATATCTTCGCGATCCTGTCAATGGCTTTACCAGCGTGACGCTTCCATACAAAAACGGACTTGAATTTAGTGTGTATCAACCGTAGGATATATTGTCTGAACAGTTTAAAGGTACTCCAAGGACAAAATACATCAAGTTCATGCTGCCAGCCGCGTCATTGCCAACGGGCCCAGTGAAATCTAACGGCGTTGTCACAGACAGTTACGGACTCTAATCTGTACTCCGTATTACTCCGTACTCCGTCTGTCATCCCAGTATAAAACATGAATCTCGCCATTGGACTTCCTTCCTTGTAGACGCGCCAGTACTGTCACCGTCCTGGTCTGTCTGGCAAAGAAAGTAAGCTTAAGGCACATCACTGTTCTCTGTATACGAAGTAGTGGTCTGAAGTAGCGTTCTATTGTATGTGGCTTTGAGAACCCTAGCACTCGTACATCTATCAAGATGCTGCAACAAACTCCCGGTTGCATTAGAAGAAAGAATGCCGATACAATTCCTATGAAAGTGATAAGCGATACACAAGTCGGCCCATTTCCCCTGTTTGAAATTTGGCTCGAAAGATAAATGCCGCACTTGCGCATATTCTAGAAGTCTATCATGTCCACGCTGCTACTGCTTATCACGCATTCTTTCCAAGAAGTGGAATATCCGCTGATGTGCAAAGAGGAGTACCTTTAGGAAGGTGTTAATTGAAGTCGTAGCAAAGCCCTGTGCGGAATCGGAAGCGTTATCCGGCGATCAAATGTCATGCAACATCGCGTGGTGAGTAGGTGGGGCGTAACACTGGCAATTATGCCAGTGAGAATATTCGTTCAATATTCGTTCCATAATATGTTCTTACGTACAATATGGTTTCAAAACCATGGAATGATCCTCTGTTTTCTTATGCGTATTCTGCAACGAAAACGAGAGCGAGAATGTCCGTCGCCGTTGCACTGGTCCGTTCTCCGTATTCGTTTACGGAAAATCGGAAGGGATGTGATTTTTCTATTTATCAGACGAAACATGTTTCCTGTAGTCCCGCTTATTCCTTGATTTGGAAGGACGGCGGAATAGGGGCTTGAAACGGAAGGAGGAAATGTGGATACTGGTTGTAAACGAGAAGTTTGCTGAAACACATTTGTCGCATGTTCCGTCCTATCATAAGACGAGAGGATGATCGTTTAGAACCCATCGCCAGAACAGACGCAGATCACCGCGTGGTTTCTGTTCAAACACACTTGTAGGGTTGTAACGGAGTCAACTTCCCTTAATTTGTTCGCTAATACGGACGAGAGTGGTTCTCCAACGCTGTTCTCCGTATTCGCAGCCTGCAAAATATGCAAAACATACGAACAGGTGGAAGAACGGTTGTAGGCTCACCCCCCCTTTTTCCAGCCTGCCTTGTCCCAAGGCTTGGTATAAAGTGCCAAGTCCTCCGTAGCCCACGATGAACTTGTAGATAGCCAAGATACCTACTATTCAGCATCTTCCAGTGCGCGGGTTTGAGACTCGATTTTATATCAATCATTCTTTTCTACCTCGACTGGTTCGAATATTCCAGTCCTTTTTTACTGCCAGTTCCAATTCCATTCCTTTTTCTATCCCTTCAAAATGAAGTTCTCCGCTGCCGTCGTCGCGACGCTGTGCGCCACCGCTTTGGCTGCTCCAGCTCCCATGCCAGCTCCCGCCGTCCCAGCCAAAATCCCGACCCGCAGCAATACCAAGAACCAAGCGCTTGCTCGCAAGGCCCGTGCCAACCGATCTAACCACTTTCTGAAGAGATCCTCTACCAAGTTTGGTCACCTCGCCGGCCACAACTCTAGCAAGGCCAACCTAACTATTCGCGACACTACCGGGTCTTCCACGGGCAGCTCCGGCGATTCCTCGGCCTCTGCAAGCTCGGGTGACTCGACAGGCTCTGACAGCTCTCCCACGGGAAGCTCCGGTGATGCCACACCTACCGGAGATTCGGGTGATCTGACTGGCTCTACCGGCGACGACACTGGTTCTAGTGGGTATCCCACGGGCAGTTCTGATACCGCAACTCCCACCGATGACTGGAGCGATTGGACGGGCACCAGTGGCGATGCCACTGGAAGCTCTGACGGTTCAACTCCTACCGATGATTGGAGTGACTGGACGGGCTCCAGCGGTGATGCCACCGGAAGCTCTGACGGTTCAATTCCTACCGGTGACTGGAGTGATTGGACGGGTTCTTCCGGTGATGATACAGGATCCAGTGGTTATCCCACGGGCAGCTCCGATACCGCGACTCCTACCGATGACTGGAGCGACTGGACCGGCTCCAGCGGCGATGCCACTGGAAGCTCTGGAGGTGCTATGCCTTCTGGTGACACAGGTGACCTCACTGGCTCGGACGGTTCTGGTTCGGGTAGTTCATGGTCTACAAACAGCACCTCGTGGAGCGACTGGACTGGCTCAGATAGCTCTCCCACGGGAAGCTCTGACACTGCCACACCCACTGGTGACTCTAGTGACTGGACAGGCACCACTGGTGATGACGCTGGTTCCACTGGATACGATACCGGCAGCGCCAGTGCTGCCACAGCCACTTCCATCCTCGCATCTACCTCAACTACCTCTTCTACGTCCTCCACTACGAGCGAAGAGAGCGATGATGACTGGCTGAACGAGAGCTGGGCTGGCATTGTTGTGCAGCCTGGTGAGGGTGCCATTACCGGCGTCTCGGCCTACTTTGTGCTGCCCAACATCACTGTTCCCACCGACGGAGCGCAGGTGGACGCCTCTATTCACACGGCTTCGACCTGGGTGGGCATTGACGGCTACAGCTGTGGTACTGGTCTTTGGCAGGCTGGTGTCGACGGCAACATTGACGAGACAGGTGCTGTGTCGTGGTACGCCTGGTATGAGTGGTACCCGGCCGATACTGTTGAGGTCGACATTGGCGATCTTGCTGTTGGCGATGTGAGTTTGTGCCTCCCCTTTTTCTCTTATGGACACCACTAACGATATAGACCATCTTTGTGAACGTGACAGCCAGCAGCACCACTGCGGGCTCCGTGTACATGGAGAACCAGTCGGCCGGCAAGAGCTACACCAAGGATGTCACCTCGACTGACGAACTCTGTCTCGCTGACGCCGAGTGGATCGAGGAGGATCTGATTGTTGACGGCTCTGAAGAGGGCCTGGCCAACTTCGGCACCGTGACCTTCTCGTCTGCTACTGCTTACACGACATCGGGCACTCTGCCGCCTACTTCGGACACCAATATCATGGATATTGAGGACTCCAACAACTACCAGCTGACCCAGACCACGTACACGGATGACTCTGTCAGCATCGAGTACTTGTAAGGAGACACTGGTAACCTCGGCCTGTTTGAACACCTCGAACGCCGATCTTTTTAAAATTCTGGGAGGGGGAGTGCATTCTTTTACGGTTATGGCAGTGTAAGGCTTGGAATACTTTGCACCATTTTTTGTATATACGATGGGGAGGCTAAGTTGCCTTGATGGTGACCGTGTCCCCCTTTTTCTTGTACCTTTTTTTCTTCTGCTGCTTCAAGCAAAAAATATCTGCATCCATGGGATTGCAATATGGAACATTTTCTCATTCTCTCTGCTTGAAAACATTCCTGGCACGTGAACCTGTCGACGCTGCCAGTAATCAGGCTGCTTTTATGCACTTTATGTACAGACACAGCAGCCCCGACGCAGCTCTCTTGGTGGCAGATACTGGAGCATCTTGCGATACTACGTTGATAACCCGGGGCTCTGGATCGGATCTCACGTAGTTTTCTTTACGGAACTTGTGATCAGGGATGGATACGCAACAATATATTGTAGTCCAGAGTATCAACTCCTCAACAACACAATCATTCCTTCTCAGGCTTTCGGCCATACACCACGCGTTGCCAGAAATGTGGATGAATGTCTGGATCTCTGCTGTCACGGCGTAGAAAGGCCGCAAAGACGGCAATCTGCTCGCGTGTCCAGCCAAGAATGTTGGCCAGGAAGGTGACGAAGCCTTCGATATCGTTTAGAACGCTGATCATGTAAAGTTCGCCGATTTCTTTCTGCTTCGGGTCCAAAGGCCAGCTTCCGAAGGGAACCTTGATGTTCTTCACCACAATGTCGACGAATCCAGCAGCCTCCATGGCCTTTACCTGCGTATTCTCCTCGTATATGCGGAAAGTTCGACCAGTCTTGATGCCGCCTTGAACAAAAAGAGGGCCCCATTGTGCAAAAGGCGAGTCGTGCTTGATGGAGTTGTCGTCGGACTTGAAGCTGGCAGAACTCTCATGACTCTCTAGATAGCCGCCGGGAGCCAGCGCTTTGTATGCTTCCTTGAAGAGGGCTGTCCAGTCTGTGACGCTCCCAACTAGATAGCGAGAGAAAATGTAATTGAAACTTCCCGGACTGAATGTCCAAGGACTGTTGAAGTCCTCGATTTCACTGATAGCAGTTATTAGACCGGAGATAATTTGTAGCCAGAAATGAGACGTACAATTCGACATTGGGCGGTACCCATGGGGGCTGGATGGGAGACACGTCTGTACCGATGACTGTGGATTCTGGGTGCTCCTCGGCAAAGTCACTGGGGAATTAGTATGGCTCGGCAGCTTCACAGAGAAGAAGAGAACATACATTGCCCAGATACCCGTTCCCGTTCCAATATCCAATACTTTCTGTGTATATATCGATCATCAGTCCTAATAATGGTATTATTGCCGTAGAAATCAAACGTACGTCTGGTTTATCGACAGGCGCTAGTTGCAATTTCTCGCCAAGAATAAGGAAAAAGCTCTGGTGTCTAAATGGGATGTTTAGTGAGACAGAACGGACGAAGGATGGCATCAATCGGGGAAACGAACAGCATGTCTAGCGACTCGCATTGCCGGAGATCATTTGCACCCCAGTAAGAAGCATTTCCCTGTTCGCTGTGAAACGTGCGGCCATGCAAGGTGCGGTATTTGAGAATGGACGATGTGATGGAGGCAGTGGAAGTTTGCAATTCCGAGCTAATGACCGAATCAGCATCGTTGTCTACTGGTTGGTTAGCCCAGTGCTCGGGCGGAAGCACGGGAACATCCGGCGCTAAGGTATGGCCTTCTTCCGCCATGTTCATTTCAAAAGGGACTTTCTGATGATAGCGTTGGAGGGGGTGAGATGCAAAGAGAAGAGGTGATAAAGTGAGATTTTAGAAAGAAGAGGGGGACTGTAAAGGAACGATGTGGAGGTAACCTCTCATACGATTATATATCCGCGTTGGCAACACAGAACGGCACAACGGAAAAGAATCCATACAAGACATGTTGGGTTGCATCGGTGCCTTCCATACTCCGTACGGGGTACACAGTATTAAGCGAATATTATGAGTATGAGGGGCTGTGGAAATGACCCAACCGTGGAAGAAGCGTCTGGCCTGGCCAAGGATTTATGAATGCTTGTTCATATTGGCAGAGAATGTGGGCCAGGATTGCGTCTGCCGCATACTTTTACGCCGTACAAAGTAACCACGATGAAAATCCCTCAGGAAGTATGGAATAATAATACCCATTGGTTTTCACAAGTTCTCTCATACGGCATAATTAAGCGCCACAGCCCCATGAAGCTTCTAATCTTACCAAACTATAAAGTACAGGACTCTACGATGTATTACAGTAATCACAGGCCCTGGAAAATAGGAGAAAAGCTTGGCTATCGCCCCCTGGTCCTCACCGACTGTTTGCCATACAAGGAGCAACCAACAACCACTACGTTGTATGTTGGAAGTATTACGGAGTAAATCCATGGAAATGTTTGTTGGCTCCTCCCCGAAACACGCGCTCAGGGTTTCTGGTTTACGCGTCGTCCGACAACCACTTCAGGCACCCCACTCTGGCAACCCATCTGCGCACTCCATGTTCCATTCTCTTGGCCCGCATATGCATGATGCAACTCTCTACTCTATGATTTGACAATACTATCCTGCCATTGGCCGCTAATGCACACATGAACCAGTACAAGAAGAAACATATCACACATACCATCCTTCCAAAATGCACTCTACCCAAACCGGATCCCGGACGACGGGTCCCACGTTCCGGATGGCCGATTGCCAGCAGGCTGCTGTGGCCCAGGTGCCCTCGTGGCCGGCGCGCCAAATTGTATCCCCATGTTCGGCGACCACGTCTGCTGCTGCGCTCGACCCGTCGCCCACGACTGAATCGAAGACTGTGGTGGACTTGGCTCCTGCGCCACTGGTCGCTGACTAATGGTGAGAGATGATAGTACCGGCATCGAAAGTTCCCTGCGAGGTTAGCAAGAGCAAAATGCAGACAAAGCATTACTATCCAGGGGAAACAACACATACTCTTCCAGCCCCTGGGCCTCAGTGCGTCGCTGCTGCACCCACGTCCGGCACTGGTCCCGGAAGGAACCGGTAATCTTGCTGAGGTCGTTGTAGAACTTGCGCGCTACTTCCACGTTTTTCACGACCTCCTTGTACTTGTAGTACGCCGTGTCGAGTGCCTGCAGCGCTGCCTCACGCTCACGGCTAGAGCTGCTCTGGCTGCTGCGCCGCTGGGCCTCAAATTCACGACTGGCCCGCGTCACGGCCTCCAGTGCCCGGTCCTGATCAGCGCCTTCACGCTCCACGAGCTCGGCGTCCTCATCGTAGCGGTCACGCAACCGTGCTGCGAAGAAGCTGTCAAAGTGCGCCGCAACCAGCGTCGTGTGTGGGTTGGCTCGCTCCAGCCGCGCCGTCTCGCGTAGCATGTCGGGCTTGATGTCGTCGGCACGCGCCTTGTCGTGTAATGCCTCTACACGCTTGCGCCGCCGTGACTCGAGACGCAGCACATCCCCGTAGGCACTGCGCAGACGGCCCAGCGCGGGTCGTACGGCCTCGCTGCCGCTGCCGACATCTGCCCGGCTGTTGGGCACAAAGTCCAGTAGCCCCCGGTCCGGCCCCGCCAGCAGCGCCAGGGTGTCACGCACAGACGCAAACATGTCGCGCACCACGCCGTCGCTCGACCCGCTCGATGCCAAGTACCCCTCAATTTCAGCCGCGCTGCTCCATAGTTTCTGTCCTTGCGTCTCCACCTGGCTTTCGGGTCGTGTCCATCGGTCGGTGCCGTACTTTTGCCGCAGCTGCATATCTTCGTCCTGTTCTGCCTCCAGCAGTGCCCTTCCCTCATCCAGCAGTGCTTGGTCGCTTGTCCGCAGCTTGTTTATGTCGCTGAAGCTGCGAGGCACGCGACTCAACACGTCTGCGTACCGAATTTCCTCAGAGTGCTGCTTCAGTGTACCGGGGAGTCCCAGTGGACGCTCCGCTGCCTGTAGAGCCCCCGGAAGGTTAAGCGCCAGGAGAGTCGAGTGGAGCTGTTCCGTGAGCACCTCTAGGTCGTGAATGATGTTCTGGTTCACGAGCCGGTCGCGGCGCTCTTCGTACACTGACACGGCCAGATGTACAGCGAACGGCACCAGCTTCGCAAACAATGCCGGACCAAAGTCTGCCCCGTCACCCACATACTCCAGAGGATTTTCCACTTGTGGCGGAACCCGGGCCACGGCCATGTTCGCCCGATCGAGTTTCTTCAGCTCCGACTTGGGCGGCACAATATCTGCTTCGTCAGCATTATATCATTTCGATCACGTGTACAGAGTAAGCAGCAGCAAACTCACTCAGGTAGATCATGTCGTTGTCCTTCTCGGCCCGCCGCAAGTCCTCCTCCACGCGCCGCTTCAGATTCTGCAGGTCTTCTTGTACAGGGCGGCTCAGATTGCCACCGCGGCTCTCCTTCAGGCCGTCTGTGGCACACAGCAGCGCGTCCTGCAGGCGTGCCACCTCTTCGCCATAGCGTCGCTTTTCCAAGCAGTCCAGGGATGCCCGGTATTGTGCCGCCGCTGCAAAATGAAAGTTTTTGGCTGTCATGTGGTGAATCCATGCTCGGCTGATGGCGTCGCTACGCACTGCCGCGTCACTGGCATTGCCGTAGAGGTCCGACACGCGTGCTGCCAGCTTGGCAATGGTCGCATCTTTGTACCGCTCCGACACGGCCCGTAGCCAGAAACACTCCTGTGCCTGTGCTAGCATCAATTCTTCCAGTGTTTCGAGTGTCGCAGAATCCAAGTCGTCGGGTAACAGCTGGCCTGTCGAACCGTTGAGATCTGCATCGGGCAGCACCACTTCGCGCATGTTCTTCAGTACGCCCGCCGCCTGCGCATAGTAGCTTGCCGCCGCCTTGAGTCCGTCCGGGTCTGCATGGCTTGTGCTGGCTGCCAGTTGACAGTACAGCGCCGCCAGGTTGTAGAGGATGTTGATCTTTTCAAACTTCAGGTTGTCCTGCACCACCGGTCGCTCCACATTGTAGCCCAGCGCCGGATACCAGGTGAACTCAGCACCGATCTGCTGCTCATCAGTATCCGTACGTCAAATTCTGTATCCTCTTTGGAAAACTAACCTCCACCGGAAATTTGCCACCGATCCAAGCAAGTTGAGCAGCGTAGGCCTGAAGCTTCTTGATGCCGCTCGAGTGCGCCTCCCGTACATTTACTGCATCACGGCGCAGAGCATCGATCACGTCGAGATCATCGCGAAAGGCGTCGGGGTGCTGGCCATATTTGTCGGTCACGTATTGGCAGAGAGCTGTGGAAAGTGATAGTTGCGTCGACCGCCGAAACGGAATCGAAAGCTGGTTGGATTGAAGACTGAGAGCACAGAATAGAAAAATATCAATATGGAATTCGCAACTCTGACATGCAAAGGGAATGGAAAAACTCACGATGCCATCGGCAAAACGACGACGCGCGTTGAACGATGCAAGGCGCAGTCCAGCCCAACTGATCGTGCATGACCTCATCGTCAACAAACGCGACAGAGCTCGCGGGGCAGTAATTTAATTGTGGGGCCATCAGACATCATTGGTGCCTGCAATATCAGGCATGAATTTAGGCGCATCAACAAGGCTACATACGGAGTACTTAACCAGCACACTACTCGTACGAGTAGATTGCCTATAAATGATAAGATACCTTGCAAAGTAAAGAGTAACGTTGCTTTTCTGTATTATGGGGCGTACTAATGGAGGTCTCTGCGTCATTCTGACACCACCGATACATACTTCCAAACAGCCGAAGTAACAACTATAACTTCTGCAGGCAAGAATAAGAGAGCTAAGTGCGATTGTCGGAACTACTACACGAATTTTAAACATGATCTTGTTCCCATTTAAATGTGTGTGGAAGAATAGTCGCCAGTCATGCTGCCCCAGCTTCTGTCCGACTTACACGGGGTGCACAACATACTGATTGCATATTTCACTGCCCTGGCATTTCAGGTGACACGTCTCATAACAGATTTTCCAGTCTCTGGTCTGTGTGCAAAATGTATTCTCTGTTGGTAGTTGTCAAGATGGCCGGGAATCCATGTGAGCCCCAGAAAAACCAACCCATTTTTCCGCTACTTTGTCGCCTGAAAAAGTGCCCTATCATGTGAAAATATGTTCCGTACTCCGTACTCCAAAAATGTACGGGGCATTTAAGCATAATTGAACAGTCAATCTGCGTGATTCTCCAAGCGGGACATAAATATGTACAAACGTCTGCGATGTAAACAAATCACAGTACGAATGACCGCACAATCTTTATTCTATACCTCCATCGCTCAGAACCTGGACCCTAAATCCTTCGACCGTCAAAATAAAGCCAATCAGTGTCTATTTTATTGGTCATGGCGTGGGAGCTTGACGATAACCGGATAACTGCGCCCCCGAAAAATGGTCCCCGACTCCCCGTAAAGATTAGTCATCGCATAGCACCGATCATCGGGCGGCCTACGGAAAACACCTTGCCAAGTGGCAGAACCTTCGGCCTCCCGGACAAACAACAACCTCCTTTTGTCCCTTTCACACTCGTTTCACGCTCCAAAAATGTATGCGCCACACATCGGGGACAGGCTGGAGAGCCTTGACACTCCTTCCATGATTGTCGACCTCGACCTCATGGAAGCCAATATCCAGAAGCTTTTCGGGAAACTCTTGCCTACTGGCCGCAACATCCGTCCGCATCTTAAGACGACCAAGTGTGTTGCCATCGCACGCAAGCTCGCGGCCGCAGGGGCAAAGGGATGCTGTGTCGCCAAAGTCTCGGAAGCCGAAGCTGTCACGGCCGCTGGGTTCGACGACATTCTCATCACCTGCGAAATCATCGGCGTGCCCAAAGTCAAGCGGCTTGTAGAGCTGTTCAAGAAGAACAAGAATCTCCGCATTGTCATTGACAGTGAACATGGCGCCTCCGCCATCAACACCGCGCTCGCCGAGTCGGGTATTGCAGAGCCCATCACCGTGCTGATCGACCTTGATGTTGGCCTCCACCGCACGGGCGTAGCTCCTGGACCAGCGGTCGTGTCTCTCGCGCAATACATTGCCACGCTGAAGCACCTTCGCCTCATTGGCGTCCAGGGATACGAGGGCCATCTGCAGCACATCCACGACAAGGAAGAGCGCAAGAATGGTTGTCTGAAATCGATGAAGCAGTTGACCGGCGCGGCCGCGGAGCTCCGTGCTGCTGGCTTCGACATTCAGGTCGTCACGACGGGTGGAACCGGTACTGCCGAGTTCTGCGCTTCTGTGCCCGGCGTGACCGAGCTGCAGCCTGGATCGTTCATCTTCATGGACACGGACTACCGCAACGCTGTGGGAACCTTCTACTCCAACAGCTTGACCATTCTGGCCACCGTCGTCAGCAAACAAGGGGCCCGTCAAGTCACCATGGACGCTGGGCTCAAGTCCCTGACGACGGACAGTGGCCTGGCAGAGTGCAAGGATTCGCGGTACACGCACGAAAACCTCGGAGACGAGCATGGTGCGCTGAAGTGGGAGGAGGGCACGCCAGACCTGGCAGTGGGAGACCGGATCGAAATGATCCCGAGTCACATCGACCCTACGATCAACCTCCACGACCAGTACATTGCTCACCGCAACGGCGTCATTGAAGAAATATGGACTGTCGACACCCGAGGCAAAGTCCAATAGAATTCTGCGGACCAACTCAGCCACCGGCAGGTAAATAAATACCTGTTTTCATAGAGGACAGTAGAAGGATTGGCCATGGTGTGACTCCAGAATAACGCATTCCATAGAAAGCATCCGATTTGATGGCCTCTAATCAATTCTCATTCTGGAAAGGAATTATTACGTGCTTCTTTCTGCTTGTCTAGGATCCTTTTTGTAAAGTGGATTGCTTATGCGTTGCAAACATTTCGTTGATTTTCTGGATACTATTACTTCTAATCAATGTTTCAAGAAGGTATGTTCTTAGGCGGCACCAGAAAGCATGGATATGGAATATTATTAGTGATTCTTTTTTTGGGGGAAGAGAAACATATTCTTCTTTTAAGAGTGCGAATTAGTTGTCTGCGAGAAGGTGGCAATTTTGGAGGAGGTGGCAATTCTAAAAGGCAGGTGGCAAGTCCAGAGGTAGTACGGCATATTCTTTTCAATCGAGGGAACACAAAGGTCAGCTTAAGTCAGATTGTGATCCTGGGGGATTTACAAGAGTTAGCGATCTTTCGACGGAAGAATAATATTAACCGAATACGAGAAACAAGAGGACAAGAAGGTAAATAATATAAGCATGTCTTGCCAAAGGTTACGGAGTACACTCACTTTCTGACGCCGTATATATCGTTTAGGAAACTAGGAAACATTCGTATTCTTCGTGTCAGACGGCACAAAGTATAAGAGCAAAGATCAAGACCAGTCCAAATTTATGTGGCATCTTTACAAGTTTCAGCACAGAGAAGAAACTGAACAATAACTTGCCAATGTCACCATTTTTTGCTCTTCTTACGATTGGACTGTGGTTTACATCCGTCGCCATGGCTCTTTCACCACGGGACGCGATTCACACCGACGATCTAAGTCGCTACGACGAGTTTATGGGAGAGCTCGCAGATACACACTTTCTCGATATGTACCTCGTCAACAACACTATACAGATTGATGTCTATGAGCATCCATCGAACTCTCTCTCTCATTCAGCGACTTTCACACCCGGCAGTAATGCCGTTCAGTATTTTGGCCAGGAAGCGCTACAGGCTAATGAGGTTCTCGAGACACCAACTACCACGGAAATTGGAAAGCGAGTAAACACGTGTGTTCGAAAGAGAGCCGAAGAAACGGATACACCAGAATTGATCGAGAAGCGACTGTCTAGGTGCTACCAATTCTGTGGAAGCATTAGAAATTGTCGCGGGAACAATGGGTGCCCGCATTGCTATGCGGTACGAATGGGATGTCTGTGGCAGAAATGGTGCCGTTAAGATGTGCAGTCGTGCGTCTTTGTTGTCCTTTTGTTGAACATATGAAGAGGACACCAAGTCTGGGATACGGGGTTTTTTGTCCAGGGATCTTCCCATGGTTTTCCTTGTTTCTAGACTCATAGCTGCTATCAAATCTACAACCAATTTTTACATGCCTTTTCTTGTATCATGATAGATGAATCCAGGTAGCATCGTCCGAAAAACATTATTTCGTGCCCTCAACACAGAAAGACTAAAAGGGTTCTATATTGGACGGCGTAATTCTTAAACCCCTTCTAACGTTTTAGTTGTGGTTATTGGTGAGCTCTTATATATATCGTTTTGTTTATAGTATACTGACTGGAGTTTTGTCTCTAGAAACATACCCAAAACCAACCCCTCGTTTTCGCATACATCAACAGAGATGGAACATGCCTTCCACGGACCCTCTGTCTGCTTGCATGGCCTCTGCATTCATAATTCCATGTATATACGCTTCTCCTAGTAGCGTGAACGTGCCCTTTTTGGGGGACTCCTGCAATACTACTGGTACGCTGCAGCCGTACAAGATGCACACGAGGTCTCCGGTATCTGTCTTGCTCGGACAGACGCCATATAGTGGGCCTTTTACTGCCCTCTTTGACTCTTCTTTGTGGCCGTCAAGCTCTCGGTCAACAGCCACCTTGAACAGCCGGCGGTTCCATACGACGCTTTCTACGCGATGTAGAAAGTCCGTAATGCTCTCAGATATCTGCTGGCTCGATGGTGAGGACGTGTGTAGGTTCCCATAGATGTCAGTCTTGCGCGGATCGACCGGAGCATGGTGACAGGCTCGCTTGTACCATACCGGTGGTAATCCACCAGAAGGCATGCGGTCGGCCACCAGTGTGCGCCACAAACGTTCCGGGACACGATTGGAGTCGTCACCAGCCAATCCGAGTTCACGTATCCATTCCCCCGGAATCATACCACCGTGCATCACCTCTGACTTGTTGACGACCTTGCCGACAACGAATCCACGAACGGAGAGGATGCTACTGAGGAAGTGTCGCCTTTCGATTTCGGAAACTTGAGACAGCTTCTTGGTCATGAATGAACTCTGGGATCGCTGGGTATCAGACGGCAGACCTTGCAGCCCGAGCACGACTGAGTTGCTCCGGGGTCGTTGGGCATTGGACGATGGCTCTTGTGGATTTATTTCGGCTAAGTTGCTCTTGCTTCGAACCGGAGGCCGTTTTTTTCCAGCTATGAGGCCAATACTAAATGGGGTACTGGATGATAACTTGACTTCTGACTCTGGAATTGACTGCATTGCGGATAAGCTAGGTCGCTCATTCGGTGATGGCATTTCGGTAGTTATGGTGCCATTTAAAGTCGATATTTTAGGAATGTTCGGTATAGTAGGAGAGTCCGCAAGGTTTGGAACCGCAGACGTGGAAATTTGGTCGCCAACCATTTCGATCAACGACGTGGAATCACCAGAAGCCTTATAGTGTTTTCGCTGGTCCCCCAGTTCATAGGCCACGAAGTTCTTACCATTCTGGCGTCCTTTAAATGTTTGAGACAAGCCAAATGCAGACCGAGTCAGCGAGGGAATCCAGGAAGGCATCACGACTTCTTGCCCATAGCTGTCGAGCACGGGAGGTGCCCAGTATCTGCACACAATATCCAAACTCTTGGAAGAAATAATACTTCGTGTTACAAAACAAATGAAGACGTCTCGTGTACTGAGATCATACTTGAAGAGAATACTTTCGGACATGTCTTCCGTGGGAAAATTCGTGCGAAGATGTTCCAGTTGTGCTTTGTGCAAATCTTCCCACTTTTCGGCCACCTGGAGAGGATCTCGAGCAAGAGACACAACAGAGAAAATTGCATCCTTCGGATATGTGGCTTGGAAACCTAACAGAGTCGAGACTAATGTCTCTAGGTCGTATATTTTGGCTTCCACATCTCCGTTGTCTGACTTTCGGCACACGCTGTTGACGGTCTCAATAAGAAGATACCCGGGGATCCTTTCCACGTTCTCAAATATCTCGTCTCGGAAACGTTTTCGAATATATTCCACGTTAGCCATGAGCAGCGATATGGCTTCGGCAAATTCATCCCAGTAAATGAAGTCATTTCCACAATAGAGAGTCGCGTTTCGTGCAAGAGATATCTCCTAGATAACCCAGCGACGCTGAAACCATGGCAAATGAAGTAATTTGATTAGATCAGACCAACACTCCTCATTGCTTGCATTCTGAATGAGTGTCTCCAGAGGTTGGTAATTTGTTAACTCCCGCGCGAGTTTGAAACCACTGGTCGAACCTTGGAAGCTGTTGCCTAACCAAACACAAACATTAGACGCCGAGAGATATATTTGATCCATCATCTGAAGTTGTTGCTGTTTCTCTTCAAGTCCGGTCTCGCCCTGATCTATGCAAATGGCGTCCACCCAGATATTCACCGGGTTGACCTTGCCACGCACACATATCAGAGCATCATAGAGGTTTTTGTAGATGGGAAATATATGTGACATGATATGGATGACGACTGTATATAACCTGACTTTCTGGCCTCGATGGGTTAGGGGCATCCGGGGGCTCACATTGCGCAGTGTGATCTCGTGTGTTTTTCTCGCGCTCTGATCTCCCCAAAAGTATGAGATGGCCTCGTACTTCCCCCTGACGTCTCTTAACTTTCGCGTGAAGATACGTATTGACAATGGGCTGTTGACGTCCTCTTTGTACGGTTCAATATGCAAAAGTCGAATTTCGTCCTTGGCGAGCTTGGAATATTGGAATGTGTTGCGAGTAGATATGCGGTTCCGTGATCTTAATGGGAGGCTTGAAATAATTTTATACCACTTCTGCAACGTCGCTTTTCGATCAAAGTGTGCATTGTCGCGCTTTCCTCGGCTTTCAGGAGTTGAAAGGGCCTTATTAATAAGGTGATCGTCCAGCTGGTAATTGTCATAATAGATGGGAACCATGACTTGAATGCTTGCAACTGTGATGGGCTAGGTGTTGGACTATGTATCGAAATCGTAGAGTGCAGGATATGCGTGAGGATGTAGCGACAAAAGGGGTTTGGATTCGCCTGTAAAGCTTTCTTCATTCTCCCAAGAGCATTTCAATTGTGCAGTATTTGTAGCTTTTCTATGAGACACTAGCCAGTCAGGACCAACAACCCCTAGCGTTACTATCACGCACGGTTAGGGGGTAAGGCGGGGGGGGGGGGGGGGGGGAAAAANCCCCCCCCCCCCCCCCCCCCCCCCCCCCCCCCCCCCCCCCCCCCCCCCCCCCCCCCCCCCCCCCCCCCCCCCCCCCCCCCCCCCCCCCCCCCCCCCCCCCCCCCCCCCCCCCCCCCCCCCCCCCCCCCCCCCCCCCCCCCCCCAAATCTACAGTCGAGAACCTATTGTATTTATTGTACCGCTGTTTTATTTTAACAGCTTGAGGATGAGTCTTTGAAGGGAAATATAAAGTAGGAACTACGAATAGGAACTTACAGACAGGTCAAAGCCAACTCCATGGAACTTCGGGAGTTAAAAGCTATGATTGTAGACCGGCTTTCACATGTACACAGAGTGTTTGTTACGGAGTACACGACAAACTCTTTGAGGAAAAAAAAAGATGAGCTATTTATAATAATTTGTCAGCTTCAATGTGCAGTTTTCAAATACATCCGCGGTGACAGCTGTTAAATATAATCCAATCGAAACGTTCAAATACATTCAGCCGCTTCCACGATCCTACCCCCCCTTTCTTTCCTTTTCTATCTAGGGCATGTGAAAAGAGAAATGTAAGCTGTCGCATAGAGGTGGTAAGGAGCAAAGGTGATAAGACATCCGCATGGAATTGGCTAGGAAAAAAAGTGCATAAGGAGCTATTGCTTCGGAATAGGTTTGATCTGGCCATCAAATTCATGTAGGCTTATTGTATTCTGTGGACCTATATATGATAGTACAAAATGGGGTAAAACATATCAACAATTACAGAGACGGAATTCACACTCACTGGCTGTAATCGGCATTCAATAGAAGTAGAAAAACTTACTTCCCGTCCATTCCTCGATGCATGGCCGTATTCCCGATCATAGCTAGGGTTTTGGAAGCTATTGGAGTCTATGAAGCCACCGTCCTTGGCATTATCGGCATCGATACTTTCGTTTCCGCGCCGAAAATATATACTCTTCATCAATGCTTCTCGGGTTTGAGGAGCAATTGAATCATTGTCGTCCTCGAGCTCGTTGATAATATTTTTGGCGACCCGGAATGCTGCAGACTCGAATCCACACTGAAAAAGAACCGCAGCATAATCATCTTGATAAAGAAAGGCTTCATCAAGCATAATTTCGTCGCGCTGCCTTTTGAAGATTGTTTCCCATTCTTCGGCGCCTTGGTTGATCTGTCCATCTTCGATCTAAACCAAGGCACGTTGTAGAGCAGTATCTAGATCAAGCGACATGGATCTGACGTGGTCCGATGATGCCTGGGGCTACCCCTTTGATTTGCCTTTGTGAGAACCCTGCAGCTGAAAATTTTCATTATATGTGTTTTATTGATTCCTCTCGTATTTTAGCAGTACAGAAAGAGACCACTCTGTTATTATGTATGGGGAGGGATAAAGGAAAACGGGCCGAAGCCCCGCCTTATATACCATTACGCCCGTGGGGCACACTGGAATAGGGGGCGGCTCGCAAGGCTTGAGACACGACTATGCCTATTTTTAGACGTGCACAAGCAGTATTCGAATCACGCATCACACCACGCTGTTCTTATTCCCAGCAAGCCCGTTGCCAGTTTTTGTCTGATACGAAAGCCTGATCCTCAAGTCTCTTTCTCTTTCTCATTGTCCAGCGCCCGAGAACAAACTTTCCTCATCATAATGGATCTTGGACGAAAGACACACCGACGACAAACTTCGAGCGAGACAAAATCATCCAACTCGGAAGCATTATTAGTCATCCCAGGAATGCCGGATATCTGATAAACAACTTTCCGTTGTGACCTGAATCTTGGACCACTGTCAAAGTGCACAATGAGCCAAAAAAAAAAAAAAAAAACTGTCTCATTGCACACCAAGCGAAGCTTCAGCGGTCAACTATTCTCAGAGTTCCAGTCTAGCATTGGAATCAGCGCAAGCGCCGGTGGGAGTCAAGATTTCGATGATACCGAACGCTGGGAGTTTAAAAATCTGCGAACCATATACTTCGAGCCAACCACCGAATACGTACAACAGGCTTTGATGGACTTGGATGTGCAAAAGTACATGGACAGGGGAAAGACCTGGCTTGACGGAAAGAAGATTTACATGGTCACGGGCGTTAAGATTGCTTATGGGGCTACGTCAGCCATATCCTATCTGAAGGAACGTGGCTTCCAGCTCAAGATCGGCTTTGACATGACATCACTTGGCATTCCGATGACATTTGGGCCTGACGGAGAATTCCACAAAAACATAGGTGTCTCTACAACAGCAGAGGGGGCTGATCCTTTCGTGTTCGCGTTTCGTATTCGACGTATCAAGGTATCTCTCGCAGGCGATGTCAAGATAGATCGTCAAGACTGGAGGAAAGGAACTGTACTGGGAATAGATGGGACCAAGGCCCATGCCACACCAGAACTTCCAGAACTGTTGGTTGAAGATGTGGAGGATTTTGATGCGGATGGTGCTGAGTTTGGGTTCGAGATACGAGAAAGCGAGGAGGAGGATGTTTTCTTCCCAGGCTCATTGTGCAGGTATTCCAAGGCAAGCTGAATTAATGTTTGCTAGCTGCTCAGGAACACAGTCTACTAGAATAGGCCATTCATTCTAGTATTCTTGATGCGTTTAGATTAGATCTGTGCCTAATCGCGCTTAAAGGCTAGACAATCTCAAGTCTGTAAAGAGAAGAAGCAACTGTAAGCCTAAAAGATTCCGACTGAAGAAATGGCAATGCACTATGAATCGCATGAATGAAGCGGGTGTGTCACGACTTTTCGGGCAAGAAATTCAATATTTCTCGAAGAAAAATACTGTTAGTCATAACACCGGTCACAGATTGACGCCTTCATAGCTGATACACCTATTTTCTAGGTTTGCTTGACATGTAATGTGCCTTTTGTTATACAAGCAATCCTCACAAAACAATTGGCCGAAGACATTTGCCTCATTTCTAGCACTACCTCCAGGTTGATCTTTCAAGGACACCAAGTGGCACCATGTGCTATTGCACATACTGTTCCTATGGGGGCTGTGGTCATACTTGGATCAAGGAATTGTCCACCGGCTGATTGTGTGTCTATCTAGTAGACTTGAATCATCATATTTTACCAGCCTATGCCTACTACATACTCAGACAATCATTTAACGCACAGAATAAAATATGTTTGGCTTGTATTTCGTAAACAGTACGAAAAATAGGGAGTTGCTCGGAGAATGTATTTTGCTTACATAAGTCATTTGGATACTCTCGACCTGGCATGCAGGCCCATGGATCGGGGCTGTTGCAGCCGGAGTGGACGGGAGGACCAGAAGCATAACGGACGTATGATAATTCGTGAACTTACATTAATTCATGACACCTGTGCCGAAAGGTGGTGGATTGTGACCATATACTGTTACTCCCCGAATCCATCGCGGAGCTAAGACTTGCTCCCCGTTCAGCCCCTCTTGCAGATCCATCACTATTGTTCGGCAGTTCTCCCAACAACTTCGTGACATTCAATAAAAATTACGAGAACTATGTTGCATGGACACGTCATGAATGGAAAGGCCGTAGCCGAGCGTGCCGGCATTCGGGTAGCATTTCGAATATAAAAGACATGAAAGATGTTGACATATCTACCTCAAGTTGCCAAACACTTCCACTGCAACATTCTTACTCCACCATCCACACAACTCCACTCAACTTTCATACAAATTCCCCTTACCATCTCAGTCAAAATGCTTGGCAAGATTGCTCTCGAGGAGGCTTACGAACTTGCTGGCCGGGAGGCCAAGTCGAGGCGCGAGGCGCATCTCTACATCAGCCCGCCTGACCGAGAGCGCTACATGCGCCAGATCAGCGACATCAATGACGAGCGTGTGCGCCTGTCCGATGCCCACGGTATTGGCTACACCATTGTCTCCTTGACGGTTCCTGGGATTCAGGGGATCAACAACCCCAAAGAGGCCGAGCGCAGTGCCACGGATACGAACAATTGGGTCTACGAGCAAATCAAAGGCCACCCGGACAAGCTGGGCGCCTTTGCTGCTCTGTCGATGCACGATCCCGTCCAGGCTGGCAACGAACTCCGCCGATGCGTTAAGACACTTGGATTCCACGGCGCGTTGGTGAACGACTTTCAGCATGCTGGCCCGGACGGCGAGACGTTCAAGTATTACGACCAGCCAGAGTACGATGCATTCTGGCGTGTGGTCGTCGAGCTCGATGTGCCCGTGTACATCCATCCCGCCGCACCGTCTGGCGTGGTCTATGAAAAGCTATACGCGCAGCGCAAGTTCCTCATTGGCCCACCCCTATCATTTGCCAATGCTGTCAACCTCCACCTGATGGGTATGATCACCAATGGCGTCTTCGACCGCTTCCCGAAGCTCAAAATCATTGTCGGACACCTTGGCGAGCACCTGCCTTTTGACTTCTGGCGCATCAACCACTGGCTCGAAGACGTCGAGAAGCCGCTGGCCAAGGAGCAGGGAGTCACCAACATGTGCAAAAAGACTGTGTACGATTACTTCAAGCAAAACATCTGGCTGACGACCAGCGGCCATTTCTCGACGCCCACGCTCAAGTACGTCGTCAACGAGGTTGGTGTCGACCGCATCTTGTTCAGCGTGGACTACCCGTACGAAACGATTGAAAACTGCACGGCCTGGTGGGACGGGAAGGCCGAGGAAATCAAGGAAGCGGTAGGTGGAGTGGAGAACTACCGCAAGATTGGGCGGGACAATGCCAAGGCGCTTCTGAAGCTTGGAAAGTTTTCCAACTCGGATGCTCCCGTTGTTTAAACATGCCGAGAAGATATTTTATCTGGGTTGCTATTCAAATAGAGTTTGAGAATGTCAAAGTATCTGTCTCCTGGCTGTTGAACCAAGCCTCATTGAACCAGTCAGAGTCAAATAGGTTGTCAAATGTTGCATTATTCGCAGCCATCCCTAAATCGATAGCTTCAGAATCCACTGTCAGCCCCTTTAAGCAAGAGTCCTCCCGGTTCTGGAAGGATTCGACGGAGGATCGAAAACTTTGGAGTGCCTGAATGCCCTTTGATGCCCCGGGAACTTGGGCCTGATAGTATTGGAAAATATGTTGAGCCCTCTCCCATGAATCTTTCGCCAGTCCTTCACTCAGGTTGACGTGCAGATCGGGACACAGTGTTGCAGCCACGAGTGTTGATGCCGCAGCAAAAGTAACTAGACACATTTAGAGTGCTTAGTGATAATTTCCTAGTCATAGAAAAGAGAAAATGGTTGACATACACAATATCACGTGCCAGGCTGAGTTTTGAAGCAGACTTCCCAGTTTGTCATGCATCTCCTGAAGCAATGCGTGGGCTGTCTCCAAGCAAAGCTGGTGGATGGCATGTCGAACAGAATCTCCCAAACGGAAACACGATGCAGCTGCTTTATCTGGAGAGGATCTTCTTCTTGTCTCTGCCAAAAGCGAAGGACGCAGCAGTAATAATCGAATCCAGAGAGTCCTATAAGGCATTCTTAGCAGAGGCACAGGACAACCAGATATAAATTTCACATACCTTGACTTGAGGATGTTGGCCTGCATCTGAAAGTAATTTGCCAGTTCTCCATCAAATGCTGACAGATCAGCTTCCATTTTCAGAAAATCAGGCAAGTGTTGCTCAAAGTTGTCAATGCGGGTTGCGAGCACAATGATCTTTTCTGGAGACTCATCTGGCAGATGCTCGCCCTTGTGCATGTCATGCTCGTTACTCTGATACAGACGGGCTAGAATATCATATAGTATGCCAATAAGCTCCATAGAGTGAATAAAAAAGTCAATCCGAGATGGCCGGGCAAGCGGCTGGATTCCGAATCCGACTTGCAGCAAATGTTCGTCGTCGATACCGTCCGGGAGTGGCGTGGAAGACTCCCGTGGCAAAAGTGGTGCACGACCAAACGTGGTGGCAATGAGTCTGTTTGTGAAAGTGTCAGGAGGAAGGTACTAGACAGTAGCGAGGATGGATCTCGTACCGGTCCAGAGTGATGCAGCAGTGCCACACGCGTCGCCGCATCTCCCGCTTGAGTTGGTTAGTTTCCTTCACCTTACTATTCTCCGTATTCAGCCCAAGACCCTGTGCCACACGCAGGGCCACACCGATTGTGTTCCAACACCTGTCCGCATGAGTCGAATAATGCAGATAAATACCCCGTAAGAGCAGCAGCTGTACGACATTGATGGATGACTCGTCCAAAAAGTCGACACAGACCAGCCTACAGGACTGCTTGTACAGCTCGTCGGCCAGTTGATTTCGCTGTGCAGTAGAAACCGACTCGGTCCGTTGTGCGCCGAGTGCGAGGGTGATACTCAGTGTTGCCTGACACACAGCATCGGCTGATGCATTGCTCTTCCGTTTGGCCTGAAGAAGGGTCCGATATTGAGCAGTTGAGGTCGGTTCATGCAGGATCGGGAAGACGGGATGCACATAGTTCCAGTAGCTCTGGAGGAACTCTTCGGCCAGCCCTGGCTCTGGTAGCATCAAGAGTTGCGAATGGCTATCGGGAGACGAGGTTCGGCTGGTTGAAAACCCTAGGAGTGTTGGCACTGTCGTTGTTTGTGCGGGTCGGAGTGGCACTTTCGGGAGATCGGCAGCAACAATGATTTCCCTGAGGAAAGCACTGTTTGATGATGCGCCGTATGAGGACTCAGCCCTCGGAGATGAAGAAATAAGGCTTCCATGGGAATGGTCCACAGCAGTGATCTCTGGGCATTGTGCGTGGGCTTCTTCAATAATATCGTCTGCCTTGGCATCGGTCGACCAACAGCCAATGGCCAGACACGAGGTATCGGCACGTAGCAATACGTCGGTCGTGGCTGGTGTAGCACTGGCCCTGCTTGTGCTCAAAAGTCTAGACCGTATATCATTAGATGTTGCTCTTTGTGGTTGGTGCGCCAAGGCAGTGAAGCATTGGACCTACGGCGGTGCCGGTAGGCTACAGACGGAATCTTGGTAGAAGCACTCATCCTGTAGCCCCTTGAGCGTGCATGACGAGCAAGCCGGGCGTCGGCCGTCGCACGCAGTCTTTTTCAAGCGGCATCTCGTGCATGCTAACTGTCTCTTTTGTCTTTTTCGACGTGGCCGCAGGTGATCAGACATATTCGGTCTCGGGTGAAGCGAAGCCGCCAAGCAGAAGTCTGCATAGGGTAAGTCGTAGTATTTGGATGTGGGGCGGCAGCCAGAAACAGCGGTATGACTTTCTTCCGTGGTACCCGCGACAACGTGCTGAAGCACGTGCCAGGGCGGATGGGTCACGGAAAGGGCCTGAGCGTGATCGTCATGGACTCTGGTGGAGAGTTTACACGCTCCAGGTCTAGTCTGGCAACAGTGGAGAGCTGAGCCTCAGCCCATGTTCCATGCTATTTCGTCTCGCCAAACGAAGCACTACACTTCATGTCTTACCCGATATGTCTTGGAATAAAGCGATCCTGTCCGTTACCGGTCTGACTCTGATGTCGACATGAAATGGACCCTCCTTCAGGCCCACAAGATGCAACAGCTACAAATACTTCCATCTCCTTCATGGCCGTTTTACACTTTCCGGACCAGCTGCCATACTTGGGCAAGACTGAGCCCCCACCATCAAGATGAGAGCTCATGCCGTTGAGCTCCTTGCCGTGACCTTCCTGGCGACAGGGGTCAACGCGCAACTCGACACCACCACCACACCTGCACTCAACCTGACCGCCATCAGCGCCGCAGAGGGCGAGTCTACATTGGAATGCTGGCAGCTGTCGCCGTTCACGGCCTCGTCTACCGCGGGAACATCTGGTGCCCTGAGCCTGCCTCTCGGAAACACGTCGGCATCCACGAGCTACACCATTATTCCATCTCGCTTTGATGGCGGGCTTCACAACGCCCCTGCTCTACAGTGCGTCGTGCTCTATCTGCTGTTGCCTCAAGTCACTTTCTAACCACCCATCCCCGATCTCTAGATATGTCTTCTTTGCCTCTGGCCTGGCCCATATCAGTCTGCCCAACGGTACCGACGAGGCCTGGATCCAGGGCGGCAAGTATGGCCTCATCATTGCTGCAGACACCACCGACATATCGGAGCACGGCCACCGCACGCGATACCCCAGTGACGCCAATGCCGTGGCACTGCAGGTTCCATTAGCAGATGGCGAGTCGTTCGATTACACAATTTTGCACGAGGGCCCTTGCGACATGAGCGAAATGATGGGTATATAATGAATGAGTAACGAAACTATATATATGAGATAAAATATTGTTTCCATTAATTTAGAATTTGTTTGCTCTTATGAAAATGGCTTCAGTCTTTAAAAATAGTCATCACATAGGCTGCCCATTCTGTGAGCGAGAAAAATTTTCTTCTTCTGGTGTGATCGGACTATTCGACATATTTACGAGAACGTCCCGGAACTGAACAGGCAACTATTGGCTTATTCTCTTGTTTACTTATTTTCGACGTTTTCCAGTATCCAACGCCACGTCACCGATAGATTGCAACTAACACAAACGCTACCTGCTGCTTATTGGCCTGGCTGCTGGAATACAATTGGATTTTGAGCACCTGCGCAGTTGGACTGCAAATAAGAATCCAGTCCACTTTTTGCCTGCAGATAATCCCATTAGCAGGACGATCATTTGTGTCAACCCCATGTACCACTTCAGGATAGTCAGCTCCAACGATCATCTGCATATGCCTGATACTACCTACGAGGTACAAGTGCGTTCTCGATTGTTGCCTGGTGTACTCTGTTTAAAAATACATGAAGTAGCTGGTATCTCCCGCCCCCGGACATCTTTGGACATATTATTCTGTATCACCTCTAATCCATCCTTTACTAAATTCTGTTCAACTTTCACAATGAGTCCTTCCGGTTTATCTCTTGCAAATGTTGCCTCCCTCTCTGAAAAGAAAGGTCCTAGCAGCCATAATACGATCTTCGTCAAGGATGACAAACATAAAACGGTCAAACTCCCACTGTCCGCTGCCGAAGGATTCAATCTATCTACGCAGCAAATACGAGATATATTTGGTGTTGTTCCCGAAATGTTTGGCTCCGTTCCCAACAGGATAGTTATCCCAGATCTTTCAGCCACAGACAATGGAAACAGCACGTACACAATTCAGGGCTCCCTCTACATTGTTGAGCCAGTTGCGTGGGTTCCGCGTGTCCACAGAGGCACGACCATTCCCGTCTCCATCTTCAAGAATTCGAGTATCGACAAAACAACTCCTATCTTCGAGTCTCAAATGACATTTGGATATGTGCCTGTATACTTGACTACTAACGGAAAACTATCGGGCACTACAACAACTCGGCCCACAAATAATCCTATCTTTTCGACAGCCAACAATCACGAGATTCGTTATGATATCCTATCTACTCCCATTCACTAACTCACCATTTTCCCTTTCCTACAAGTTCGAGCCATCAAAGAGCAGGCCATTTGCTTTCAAATTTTCCATTTCCTTGAGAAACCTGAGTGGGCAGGCAGCCAGACGTACGGCTATTGGGACAAGGTTCGTGTCTCGGCTTCACGTATTTCGAAATCGGCCGAGGCTTTTCGACTCCACCCTCTTCCGCTTTCGGGCTCGGAAGTAGCCGCTAAACGTGCATGGGTTCTGCCCCTTCCGCATGTTCTTGATGACGGAGAACTAGAAGTCACTACCCTGATTAGGACGAGCGAAAGTTCTGACTGGTATATATGGGCTGAACAACCATGGGTTCCTTCTGACCGTCAGTTCTCGGTACCTGTCCCCACGAATACAATAGCATTCCATGCTGCAACAACATGGTACCCGTTGGTAGGACTGAACTTTGACAAAAAGCGCACGAATAAAAATAGTTATTCTGACTATTTTAGAATCTGTCCCGAGACGCATTCTGCAGTTTCAAGGATGGCCAAAAGCAAGAAGCAGCGTCCTCGTCCCTTGAAAAGAAAACATATACAGGAAACCTAGCCGACAGTTCTGGTGTGATGATTTCGTCTAATGAAGATTATTGGTACAAAATTGTTCTTGAGGACGGCAGTGAACTCGGGCTCGGCAAGCCAGAAGGTGCAACAAACGGCAGAACTCCCATCATTGTTGTCTCCTCCGGACAGGGCATGGTTTTCCGCTACCAGAAAGAGGACGGAAAAGATATGAAAGATCAAGGCTGGCCAATGGGTCAAAAAGGCTACCTGCATGGTATGCACATTTCGCCCGATGGATCCCGGATTGTTCAGAATATGAGTTTATCTGGAGGCGCTCCGAAGCTGAGTATGTACAACGATAATGCGAACTATGGGATGGTGGCCGAACAAATCTCCGGAAACAGGGTTGTCTTGTACGGATACCAAGAGGGTACGCTTTGTGGGTTGAAGGTGATACCGGATCATACCATTATTGGGTATAGAAGCATGCCCATTTCAGGTCTGGTTTGTACATTTGTCCAAATTGGAACAAGCAGGTCCAAAGGTTGGTTTTAGGTAGTGCGTCTTCAAGCATAGACAAACTAGAGTCGCCAATGGATCTAAAACAGGGCAGCGGAAATAATTTGATGCATAATCTGTGACGTGGTATAATATGACCGCGGTATAGTGAAAGCTGTGAGTACCATGACTTATCCCGAAACCTTCCACTCAGCATACCGCTCGTGCCCTGTGTGTCCTGATGAAAGCAACAGTGCAAAGTCTCGCTTCGCTTTGACAGTTGGCGGCCCAAAGTTGAATCTAAGAGGCCATTCATTGATAATGGTGTGTTTCGCTTTCCTTTCCAATCCCGACTGTGCTTCGATTTCCGAAAAGTTCTGAACGGACGTGTACCTTGAAAAAACGATTAGAGATATCCGTACACAATTCGAAAAAAAAAAAAAAAACATACATGTTGAAGCACATATCAAAATCCCTCACGATGTCCATCGCAGACATGATTTTCATCATTTCCATGCTTGTCGTATCGAGACTAGAGGGTTTTATAGGCATATATTTCGCGATCACTTGCATGTTTTGCGATATCATCTGTGAATTGCTCTCCATCTGCAACATGGATATCATCTCTGGCACCGCGTTGAGAAACAGTAGGACTATGGTTGCGTGGGGATTCTCGGCTGGGCTCTGAAGAAGAGGAGCAAGAGTATCGAAAGTTTTTTGTATCCCAACATAGCCGGTGTCGGCGATGTTTGATGCCTGCTATCGTTAGAGTAGATGTACTTTGTGATGAGAATAGGGAATTTAAACCTCTATGCGGGAAAACTTCATTCCAGCAACGTAGCCAGAAATATCTCTGGCATCTTCTCTGTTTAGTTGGATAGACAGAGGCCGACAAGTGAGCTGTTGGTGGAACTGCACAAATAATTTCAATAGGTAGTTATACAGGTTTCCATAAATGTCGTTTGTAGCAGGCCCAGAAGGAAACTCCACAATATCGTTCAAGCTCCATCCATCCAATGGGTCGGCATTGTCTAGCATAGGCCACTGGTCCACATTCTGGAAGATTGTACTGGGTTTCTTGTTAATTTAAATGTGTGAAGTAGCATCGACGGGGCTTACTTACGGATTTGGAACATCGAAAGCAGCACGAGAAGCGCCAAAGGGAAGGAGAAGACCGTCAGACCGAAACTTGACTTTACTCAGTCTGTACTCGGGAATCTGGCAGCCCAGATGTCGATCAACATAGTCTACCCGTTCAGGAGCAGCCACGACTCGGGTTCGAACTTTCTGTGCCGTATTCTTTGTCATACCCGTCGGTACATCGAAGAAAGAGAGCAGCTCGTTCCAGTCCGCCTTGGAAAGCACAATTCGGAGAGTACGGCCAGAAAATGACCACGTTTTCCCAAGGAGACCAGTTGGCGGCTTATTGGCAATTTTTTTGCAGACGTCCTGGATTAGAGGCTCGATTTTTGTCTGCAAAACTTCATGACAAGCTTTGGTAACTAATGCAGAATAGAATATGTGGATGGCATGCCTTGCTGCGTCCCGGGGATTGTCGACGACCAGAAAAATGAAGAGGAGTACTGCATTACGTGCAACGATATTGATATCCAAGTCATTCATAACCACATTGACGGGTTCTTTGTAGGTCGGAGGAAGGTGGGCGATGGACATGATAACGTTTCGAAGATCGCCCGAGGCTGTTTGATTTGTTAGAATGTCATGGAACAGTTATTTAAAAAATGACTTACCAGCAAAAAGCAAATTCAGAGGTCCATGAAAAGATGCTCCCTCGTTTTCCTCCAGTTTGACAAAGTCCACGGCAGGAACATTTCCCCATAAATATTTTATGACGCCAAAAGCTGACTGGCTCCACGAAGGTGAGACATTACTCATGTCAACGAACGAAGGCACTCGGTGTTTCATGACCCAATCTGGCTTCCAGGTATCTTTGAGGAGCGTTGATTTGCAGTCTTTCTTGTGAACCGACCAGTGGGCCTTTTGACAGGCAGAACTGCAATACTATGTGTTGTCAGGGACTAACATTTCCATTTGTATCCGCCTGAATGAACATACTAAAACAAGGCGGCATCTTGAGCAAGCCAGACTGCCCGGTTTTTCACAGCCCGTGTTGTTTTCTGTGCCGGTATTTGCACAGGTATTTGATGCATCTTGATTTAATACCGGCGTAGCCATGACTGACCGATGTAGGACGAGTCCCTGTACAGAAATATTTTGGGCAGAGGCGTAAGAAAATGGAAAGGAAGAGAACTTTTTGAGACAAATGGGAGGAGGGGTGATATTTCAAGAAAAATGGCAGCTCTCATATCAGGACGTGTCATGCCAGTACATGTCCAGGCGAATCGCTTACACTGCATCATGCAAGCGTGATTTCCCCTCAGTTCAGAGCCAATAAAGGATTCGCGGGCTAGCAAGCCTGGCATATAACAGCCCAATGGCTTTATTTATTCTGAGGTGAGCTGGTAGTGGAAGTTACGATGCGCACAATATCAGAAGCAAGATACATCTCTTTGTTTGGGCAGCCATAACACCATTGCTGATTGCCTAAAAGTTCGGGATCTTACCACTGCCTGTCTTATTGGTCTCGGCTGGGTATTCGAACGGCCGTCTATTTACGCAGTGCCATTTCTCTGTGGGATGATAACAGGACCGAATAAAATTACGCGTTTGTGCCCCAATATCCGGAGCTGTTTCTAAGGAGGATAATTCTTATTCACCGTTTGGAAATGGATACTTGATGAAAGGCAGTCAGTTATGCTCGCTTTGTCATATGCAGAGAACCCCTTGTTCTGCTTTTACGAATGCATCAATAACTCCTAATGTCTAAATTCCACTGACCACGGGTAAGCTGAAGCAATTTCACAGGTATGCAAAGGGGCTGGGCGTAATTCTTTTTGTGCGTCTTTGCATATGAGACCTGTCCAACAAGCCAATACTTTACCGCCTGCATATTTCCGTCTGACAGTCTCCGTGCTCACGTGCCTCTGTCTTTGTTTTGTTCGGCTGTTTACTCTTATACGTTTCCGCGAAAACGCGGTAAGCAGTCCGCCTTTCCAGTCGTTTAGGCACCAGCAATAACACTACGCATCATGGAAACTTCCTCGCACACAATGCATCAACAGCTGGCCTGTCCTCTGTTCCAATTACCCACAGAGGTCCGCCAGAGCATCTATGCCTACTACCTCGCGTTTACGTCGACCGAATTGGATGCCAGCGAAACCCTCCGGCCCATGCATAAGTTCCTAGATGCGACCACCATCACAAGTACTCCCCTCCCAGAACTGATGCACACCTGCCGCCGTGCTTATACGGAGATGGCCCCGCTGGTCCACGGGACCGTTGTCATTCGTGTGCGCATCGGTGGCAGTGGCGGCAGTGGGCGTCGTGGGACCACTGGCGACGCGCGACGCATTGGCGTTGCCTGCCATGGAGTACTGCGGCCGGAACGGCTACGCGAGCTGGTGCTAATTATCGCTATGGAGCACGCCAATTGGAATGCCTGGATAGGATTCTTTGCAGAGATGACGGACCGAATCGGTCGTTCTCTGGATTGCCTCATCGTCGACTGGGCGCCACGGGACGGCGGACAGAAGGCGGCGACGGCCACGTGGCAGCAGCGACAGTACGAACACAAAGAAGACGAGTTTCTGCGTGCCGTGGCCGCGCTGTCGGGGCTGAAGAAGGTTCGGCTGTACGGCAGGACACCGAGCGGGTGGAAGGAGAGGATCGAGAAGGATACGCAGGCTCGAGTGCGGTTATTTCAGCAACGATGGTGGGCCGATGAATGGACTTTGTGATTTCTTTCTGTGATAAAAGACGAATTCTGTCACTGTCACCCCTCGCCATCCTATGCTGTTTTGGAGACGGGAATGGGTTGCGCTGATTGCGCCACCACCGAGAGACCCTGAAATGCCCAGGGGAACCCATTTAGTGTCCGAAGAACTGTAGAAATAACTACTGGTGTTACATTGGGGCTGTGCATCAGTCAATCGATTTCAGTCTGTCCATTGCCCGAACTCCTTTCAATTTACCTTCAACTGTTCTACTTAGAGAAGAAGGTAGCCCGGGACCGTAGACTCTACTCGATATCGTCTATTTCTGTGTTGTACTCATGGCTGCGGTAGTTTTCGTTGCCGACTACATTTTGGGCTCTTGGACGCATCGATTCAATAACAGCCTTTAAACCATTGTAGCACTAAATAACCACAAACCCCTGTTGCAAAGGCGTAACATAGGCTCTAAATCCCCGTAAAACCCACCACTGCCCAACAATTTAGCCTTGATTTTAATGGCGATCCCTTTATGCTTGGCCATGTCGCCGGGATTTTCTTGAATGTGCGATCCAATTATTGGCCGGAGATTGGTTTATACTGAAGTTATTTTTGGCGACTGTTTACGACATAAAAGAAGAAGAAAGAGAAGAAAAGAAAATGTTACTGTGTGATCTTGATCAGAAATAACCGAATTTCTGCATATTATTTTCTACATTACCCCGTAATGGCTCACCGAATTCCGCACCACTCTGCAGACATTGTAGCGGCTAAGCATTGCACAGCCTTGCTTACGTGCAGACAGCCCAACCAGTCCAATGCAACGTTGGGAAAAGAGAAAAACCCTTCCCTTCCTCTTCGCTCTTTCCGTTCTTCTTCTTATCCTAGCCAAGCCTATCGGTTTATTTGTCTTTCCCATCGTTTTGTACCTATATTTCGATAAAATACATTGCTTGTCATGGACGATTCAGACGATGGCTGGTTCTTCTCAGAACCCTTCACGGCCAACGACGGCGTGGAGGGGAGCCTCTATGAGAACCTTTCCCTGCCCCCCACCGCCACCACCGTCGCAAGCCCTCTAGCTAAGGACAACAAAAGAAAGTATCCGACTTCGTTTGGCAGTCCGAGCAACTTCCACTTCCACAAGACCTGGGGGAACAACACTTACAGCCAGCCCGTAGATGTCTCGTACGGTAGAGATCCCCGCAAGGGTGGTGATTCTCGGCCCATATATCTTGCACCCGAGAGGCACGAACTCGAAACAACAAGTTCGGGAGCGCTCCTAACACTTGACGACAGTTCGCAGACCAAAACAACGCCTCCTAGCCAACCACAAAACACCTCCCGGACAGGAGGACCGCTCCCTGCACCCGAGGGTTACTGCTCAGAATCGCCTGCAAAAGTGCCTCCGCCAGTTTCTATGAGCGACGATGAGAAGAACAAACCAACGCTTCTTAGCCAACCAGACGACATTCCCTGGACAGAACCGGATAGCCCACGATGGGAACTCAGCGTCACCCCGGATCTCGGATTAGCTTCTATACCCAGGCCGGCTTCCCTGGATGCATTAGAACATCTCATGAAATCGAGAGACACCGAAAAAGATAGATTGAAACGACAGGACTTCTATCCCGGACTTGAGCCTGAACTGATTGATCTGGATCTATCCTATCTCGGTCCGACCCAACAGATGGGGGAGGAGGAGACTCAGGAGGAAGGGTCCGCCACAATGCTGCATCATACTGAGGCGCAGGCGAACCTTGAAAAAGAGTCACCGGAGATGCAGCAGCTTTTCTCCGAGATCAAAGACGAGGCGCCGTATGTACTGAGTTCGTGCTTGAAAAAGTCAAAGAAGCGAAGACGGGGACAGCGAAAGGACAAGCGTCCAGTGTCGCAGCCTGTGAAAGAATGCCTGCCATTGAGCTCTATCAATGGCACGAACGATGACCAGCCCCACGCCGTGGAACAAGGTGCTGATAATAATCGGTATACTTCCACATCTCTTCCTTGTGTCGGTCCTGCCAATACCCACCGCGAGCGCCTCGTCGGCTGGGAGGCTGACCACCGCCGGGCCGGTGTCAAGGGTCGTCTCCTTGAGGTCCTTCATGGCTACGCTGACAACAGCCCCCGCCAACCACGCACTCTGGTCGTCTTCGAGTGGCGTCTCGTTCCAGGAACCTACGGCGAGCGCCTCAAGCATGTGCAGATTCTTGTTGCTTTCCAGGGCGAGCAGGTCAAGTACGACCCCGTGCCTCTGGTCTGGGCCCCTGATGCTCCCATCTACAGCCACTTCTCGCGTATGCTCGTCACGAAAACGCGCGGTGGTGAGATCGGTGCCCAGGTGGGCTACATGCCGTTCGCAGCCGGCACAGCCAAGGTGAAGCACGACACGACGCGTACGGTGGAGCGTATCGACTCACGAAGCATCTTTGGCACCGCTGTTACATACAAGCCCAAGGGCACACCACAGAATGCCGACCGAGATGTTAATGCCGTCCTCTGGAACCTCGAGGAGAACGTGTCACTGCAGAGCGGCTTACAGTACTGCATACGGACGGCGGTCCTCTTGAAGCGGCGGCCACATCACAAGAAGCCATTCACACTGACGGTGCAGGCGGAGGCGAACGTGACGCGGGCGCGGGAGCTGATGCAGACGGTACTACGGATGATCAAGGTGTCCCGAGGTGAGACGAAGGGGCGCACGGCATTTGACCCGACAGTGAAGCCGGGTACGGGCGCCGACGGCGTGTACGATGACAACGTGGCAGCGCGGCCGACAAAGCGGGACTGGCGTAACCTGCAGACAGTTGATTTGAAGGAGATCTTGCTCGACGACTGCGAGCCGTCGACAGTACCTTCAACAACTGGAGGTGATGAGAGTGCTCGAAACGCCGAGTCGGAGGATACTTCGGTGGCAGACACGAACGCAACACAGCAGATGCCAGAAATCAGTTTGTCAATTTCAGCAGATTAGTGGTTGGAGATATAACGGGTTGCATAGAAACATAATTTCAATTAATTACGATATCATACTCTCAACTTGTCTGTTATTGTTGTCATACGTCTCATCCTTTCCATTTCTCCCTATTCTCATCCTAATACTTATTACATTCCTTCATTTCCTCCTCTTGCTCGTCCTTCTCATCATCTCTGCCAACCACGTCACCATAGATTTCCATCAGCACGAACTCCTTGCTCGAGTCTACCCACTGTCTTTACATTGCCATTCAAGGTATCCAGAAAGCTTTGCCAGTCCACCAAGGTAAAAGTAGCCAGTCGTGATCCTTGTTGCATGGAAGCGCATCGGAGGATGTGACCTCCAACTCACCATTCTTGAGCGTAATGAGGCATTAGTCCCAGAAATCCGTGTCGTAACACCACTTGTAAGTATACATCGGTGTATCGAAATCCCACGTCTTGTGACATGATCTATTGCATTGAATTCCGAAGGCATTGGAATGCTTGTCCATCGGCACCTGGAGCAGCCTCGACTGGATTTCCCGGTACATGCCGACAGTTTCTTCATCCAGTGGTTCTGACAGTCGCTTCGCTACCATTCCGAAGACAAAATGGAAATTCATATCTAGATCAAAAGCCTCATACAAACTAGCCATTACGGAGTAGACTGTGAGTTTTCTGATAGGAGGCATCTTCAAAGCTAGATTGGGTCTCTTCAATTGCCTAAAACTAAGCATAACTACTATTTACAAGCACGTGTTTTGCTTATCCTGCAACCTTCTACACAATAGACTGTTTATGTCCTGTCAGCAGCACGACACCTACGCCATGGCCATTTCACACACAGCAGTCACGTCGTAGCTAAAGTTGTGCTCATGCAGCTCCTTGTGATTTTCTTTCTTATTAGTGACTTTACGGGAGCAATAGTCGAAAGGGCTTCACTTACTCGGAACGGGTCCATCAATGTATTTTTTCACCTCCTCCGCAATTAAGGCCACGTTGTCCTGGCTTGCATTGGACAAAATCTGCAAGGCGGCAGCCCGCTTCTTGCGGATGGTCTCATATAGGTGTAGGCGGGCAGGGATGTCCTCAGTAGATGAAAGGGACGCGAACAAGATGCCGAGAGCAGCACCGTCTTCAATGGCCTGGGCAGCACCTTGACCTTGGACTAGTGCCGTTGGTTGGAAGGTTAGAAGATAAAGAGACAGGAAGAAAGAAGGAAGACATACATGGAAGCATGGGATGGACAGAATCTCCAGCCAGGGCCAGCTTGCCTTTGTACCAGCGGTTGATAGGGGGGTGGTAGGCGAATTTGAACAGTTTCAGGTCCTCGGCCATGCTGAGCGAGTTAGCGATTATCAAATATCTGTCATAAGATTGTTTTAAAGCGTACGAGCAGGCTTTGATAAGATCCGGATGAAATATCTGGAACTCATCCAAAAGGCTAGCCTTGCTCGTAGCAAGGCTCCACTCGTTTGTTCCTAGTCAAGGAATTAGACAATGTGAAAAATGAAGGAAAAAATAAGCTTACCCTGCGCATTTTCTTCGTTCCTGTCTGGGTGAATGCCGCAAAAGTTTAGGATTTCGCCTCTAGAGGAACGGTCAGTACAGCCATGCATGGATGAACAAGCTAGAAACAACTCACCCTCTGCAGGGATACCACACAAGATAGCGACCGTTCTCGGGTGCCACTGACATTTCGCACACAGGACCAATGCCGAGCGTCTGAGCCAAGCCAGCATCCACAAGTTTCTGCGTCGGAATGACGAATCGAAAGGCCGAAGAGCCCTTTCCGGCCGTGGGAATGGCTTCGTCATCCACAAGCGACGGGGCAGTAGACTGATTACCAAATTAGTCACATGAACAAAAAGGGAAAACGGATAGACTCACATGAACGCCGTCAGCTGCAATGATCAGGTCCTTGGTGACTGTATCACCGCTCGCCAGCGTGATTGTACCCGTCTCACAGTCCATCCCCACGACATTGCTTGCTAGACGAATGACTACACCGGCATCTTTGGCCAGATCTTTGAGCCCATTATGCAAGTCCACGCGGTGCAAAAAGTACCAGGGAGCACCGAAACGCTCGGAATAGTCGTCGTAAGTGCCTTCGTAAAAGGGCTCCAAGGTCTTTCCCGACATGAACCGACCGCGGCCGACGATAACAGCGCGGGATTTTACAAAGTCAAAGCCCCAGGCCTGGAGGATGCGAGTAGCATTAGGGCAAACGTGGATGGCAGCGCCGACTTCATTGGCAAATCGCGACTTTTCAAAGACCTGGGCGCAGTGAGAAACAAAACCGGTGAAAGTGGGTCATGAGGAGCAGAAGATGGGGCGCACTCACCTCAACAACATGACCAGCACGACTCAAGCCAATGGCTACGCTGAGTCCAGCAATGCCAGCACCGACGATGCCAATATTAAGGCTGGTGTTCTTGTTGGCCATGGTGTTCTGTCGTTTTATTGTTCTGAAGTGTGTTTCTGAGTAAAGTGCTCTATTCGTTTCGAAACCAAAAGGGAATTGTCTGGTGTCTATGAAGGCTATATTTATCCTCACTCTACAACACAACCTTAACTGCGCAACCGCTTTACCACGATATTTCCGAAGAGATATACGGAGATAGCGGGGTTGTGTAAATGGATATACGGAATTCCTGATGTTGCTGCTTGCTACATTTCTTGCGGGATACAGCGAACATCGTTCATATTCCTTTTTTTTCGCTATATCATACAGACGAGGGGCATTGTATATCCGACCCTCCACCTTCGGCCCGGATATACAAAGACGAATAATACGAGTAATGCCGAAAACATCCAATCTTGAAGCGTTAATCGGCGCAGCTGAACGGAACCGGAGACGATGCCTGCATGTCTTACTCACACTTCATATTCATGCGTTGCAATCATTGGCAGTGTTGGTTCTGTGGAGATAAGCAGCAACTCACTTACTTCCAACAAAAAAATCCACAGAGGTAGAACCCCATAATTGTCCCGCTCGCAATGTGTAGCGTCTGTCTGAAGTTACCGAGAGCTGAGGTTTCTATTAATGGCATCCTTCCTAGGTTTCATATTGAAAATCCAACGTCCTAGGCTTTCGCTCCGTGGTGTAAATAAATAAATACCTCCAGAAGACTACTTCTATATTTTATCAATATCAATAGCTAAATATTCAGTATTCCTTGGACATATGGTCGAAGATATCCTTGTTGTTAAGAGAAAGCCTTGCGGTCGCGATCACGTGACACTCTCCATGGTCTGCTTACATGCCTGTAGGGGTGAATGCTTCAGCTAGCGATTTGGTGTCACACGACACAAGAGCTGTCCCTATATGACACCGTTTTCATACGTGCATAAGTACGGGATCACCGAATCCTTCGTCAGTAACACTGCCTCTGTTAAGCAGTATTTAGCAAGGATGAAAATATTTCTAGGTAAGTGGGTCTGCGGAGACTGCCGTTAGTGCTGATACTAGCCGCTATACAGAGTTTTTTTATGCTATGTGCATCCAACACAACCTATCCGTTATAACCGTGACAAGTCAGCCGTGGGGCGGTGGCACTGGCGTTGGTGGATTTCGTGCATGAGGTGGCAACTTCAGGCTGCAAGGCGCTGAAGCCACTGCGGTCACTGAGGTCACTGAGATCGCCGAGGCCGAATGTTACGATGCTTTGCAATTTAGATGGGCGAATCGGATCTTGAATAACTTCTTATGCCCATGCAAATGTTTCCATTTTCATTTTCTAGCGTCCTGAAATGCTGCAAAGCACTACGCACTTTTTCTTAAGCCATGTTGACAACCTCCATGGCCACGGTCTGAGAATGGGAGAAGAGGGGATCGTAGGTGGTCGGGAATGGGGGAAATTCATGCGTAAAGCGACAAGAAAAGATCTTCGCGGACGCTGAGGTCTTAATTGGATGCCATGGATAAGTCGACTGCTGCACATTTAGACGGAGTTGCTTCGCAATTGATTTCTTGGCACGCAATTGATTACGGAACCGAGGTCTGCATGCAGAGATGTTTAGCGAGGTTTGGCAGTGGCCACAGGCATGTTTCCCCCGCCACGAAAATCGCCCAAAGATGGCCTAGACCTTCCGCATTGTGGCGTATAAAGAGGGCCTGAATACGGCTGCACCTACTTAAAACGATCAGCCGGTTGTTGTTGGAAGAGTTTAGTTTGTACTAGGGAATTAGAAATAGTATTGTGTCGATGTTCATAATGCAGTGTGCTATGAGAACATCACGATTCTTGTTGTGAAAATTCTTTAGGTAACTGATGATTTTATGTAGACATGACCAGCATTTCTAGCACAATGCGACATTCTGCTTACTGTGCCTGAAATTCGATTTTCGCGGGATGCATCTTGAATAGCGGAGGCGGCCAAATTTCCGAATTCAAAATACCACATAGCATTTCGTAATTCCAACCCCAGAAAATGTTCTTTGCCACCAATTGCTAGCGCTTTTTTTACGATGTCAGATGAGCATTGCGTGATTTTATCCATTCGGTCAGAGGAAGTACTCGTATGGATTCTTCTAAACAGCACCAGAACCAATCTCAGGTTTCTGGTGTACCTTAGCGATCAGGCCCGCCATCTCACACTTTCAGCTTAGCGTACGACGCTTGCAAAATGGAGTCAAATCTTGGCCACCATCTTCATTGTCTAGAAAAGCAAGGCTGCTTCTTACATTCTTCTCGAAGCCACAAATGCAGAACGGACTTGCCCGATGGCCTAAACAGTAGATCGTTTCGTGAGGGGTAGGCAAAAAAATACCAGGAAAATATAATAAACCGAAGCTAGTGACAAAGAAAAATAAGAAAGGGGCATAGGAGCTGGAAAATTTTGCAACTAACTCTCCACATATGATGTAAAATAGCTCTGTCATGGAAACCTACCTTGCGGAAATACTGAATAAATATCCACTATGACTCCAAGCACATCCATAAGAATGATGCTTTCGTATGCACTTCTAACTCGTCTCCCATCCTGCTTATTTCAATAGCATTCAGTGCTGGTCTTACTACTTCACCCATCTCATCTCGCGTTTCCAGCCATTGAAACGAAGAGATACAGGCAGAGTCGCAAGACAGTGCTAAATCTCCATTTTTTGTTTTTGTTTACTTACACAACATGTCCGACACGGGAGTGTCAGCCACCATGGGCGAGAAGAAGAGCACCGAGAGCGGCTTTGGCTCTGGCAAGGCCGACCTGAACGGCAACGAAAAGGGTGCTGAGAACCCTGACATCGAGGCCGTTCACAACACCAGTGGTGACCTCACCCGTGCCCTTCACAGTGGCCATCTGCAATTTATCGCCATTGGTGCCACCATCGGTACAGGTCTCTTCCTGGGTATGGGCGGTGCCCTGGTCAAAGCTGGACCCGCCTCGCTTCTCATTGCCTTCATCTTCCTTGCCACCGTCTTGTATGCCGTCATGGTCAGCCTCGGCGAGATGGCGGCGTACATGCCTGTGGCAGGCAGTTTTACGGTCTATGCCGGTCGCTTTCTCGATCCTTCCTTCGGTTTCGCCCTCGGCTGGTTGTACTGGTTCAATTGGGCCGTCACCTATGCACTCGAGCTGACCGCTGCCGGCCTCATCATCCAATACTGGGCCTCGGGCATCAACATTGGCATATGGATTGCCATTTTCTGGGTCATATTCACGGCTGTCAACTTCTTGCCCATCCGCTGGTACGGTGAGCTGGAGATGTGGCTGTCGAGCATCAAGGTCGTCACCATCGTCGCCTTTATCATCTACGCGCTGTGCGTCAACGTGGGCGTTGGCGACGAGGGCTACATTGGCTTCAAGTACTACCGCGAACCCGGTGCTTTTGCCGAGTACATGGTCGAGGGCAACACTGGTCGCTTTGTCGGTTTCTGGGCTGTCCTCATTACTGCCGGCTTCAGCTACCAGGGTGCAGAGCTCGTCGGTGTCGGTGCCGGTGAGACTGCCAACCCGCAAAAGGCCATTCCCAAGGCCATCCAATGGACGTTCTGGGGCATCTCTGTCCTCTTTGTGGCCCTCATTTTCTTCGTCGGCATCGATGTCCCTTACAACGATGAGGGTCTCGGCAGCGACGCCACCGATGCCTCCGCCTCCCCCCTCGTCATTATTGCCCAGCGTGCCGGCGTCAACGTGCTTAGCCACATCATCAACGGCGTCCTCCTGACGGCTGTGCTGTCGGCTGCCAACTCCAACGTCTACTCGAGCAGCCGTATCCTTGTCGGCCTCGCCCACGAAGGCAACGCCCCCGCATTCTTTGCCCGCACCAACGCCCACGGCACCCCCTACTGGGCGGTCTCCGTCTCTTCGCTTTGGGGCCTCCTCGCCTTCCTCCAACTCTCTGAAAGCGGCAGCAACGCCTTCAACTGGCTGCTCAATATCACCTCTGTCGCTGGTTTCATTACCTGGGCTCTGATCAACGCATGCCACATCCGCTTCCAGAATGCCCTGTCCTTCCAGAGAATTTCCCGTTCTACCCTTCCCTACCTGGCGCCTTGCCAGCCCTGGCTGTCGTGGTATGGTCTCTTTTTCAACGTCCTCATCATTATTACCAACGGCTTCACTGTCTTTATCGAATGGGACATCGCGGACTTCTTTGCTGCCTACATCAGCGTCATTGTCTTTGTTGCTCTGTACGTTTCCCACAAGGTGTGGGACCGCTCGCCCATGGTTCCGCTGGGCAAGATGGACGTGACCCCCACCCAATGATTTATCATGTTCATGCACTAGCACACGGAGTTTTATAGGGTATAGTGATATTTGCATTTATTGGAAGCATACGGATCATGGAGATACTGTTATTATGATTTAATATACGGTATCATGTGCTAACACTGGTCCCATCCAACCTCACATCGTGACTTAAGATATCGTCGAGCCCTTTGTAGCATCCTCATCTCTAATCTTCTATACAGTTCACGGCCATGATGTCACATTCAGATGAAGAGTTCGTAATTGTTGTAACAGCTGGCATTCCCGCCCAGCTTCCAACCACGCCGCCCTTTATCAACTTAATTCTACTTTTAACGTCCCATAGAAGAACCTTTGATAGTGCCTTACTAACAGGCAACAAATCACTTCCGTACCAGTTAACAAAGTAAGGTCCGCCAACGTCTTCGACTCACATCAGACTATCAAATTTTATCATAACGTATCAAGCGTAGTTTTCCAAGAAGGCACTGGAATAAGCTCGATGAATGGCTGCCCTGTGATGAGCTCATAGACGTCTAGCTGTAACAGCTCTTATGCCAAGATACCCCTCACTTCTGCATGTTAATCCGATCTGGCTGACCTTTTTTTTCTTCATTTTTAATCTGCTCGCTTCGATGCGCCTTCATTACTCTCCTTCTCTCATTAAAAATATCATTGTATCTACAAGTACTCACATTATTTACGTTATACTACAAGATCTCCATCAATTTTTCAAAAAAGTTTCCATGGTCAAATCAATGCAACCCGTCTTACAGAGCATATCCAGTAGAAATCACGAAACAAAATATGTCTTACTAAGCAAAAGTCAGTCTGGCTAGGCTTGACCACAGGCCTAAATTCAACATGGATTGTCACGTGTAATGGGTGCCGTTACTTAGTCTAACAAGAAGCACGCCCAATGACAAGGGTAACATATATACATAGTACACTCTGCATGAAGAGGTGGCCAATCAAGCCGGAATATAGCTGAAATTTGCTGCCCAACACGTATAACTGATGTAGCATCACGATTTTGAAAAAAAAAAAATTAGCATGTATGATTCCTGACACATCTTCGTCAACAGCATCATGTCGGATCTATTGTCGGTCACGGTTGGCGTCGGCAGCGTTGCCGCGTTGGGCCTCTCTATCGCCAAAGGCCTCTACGAGATCGCCGACGACATGGGAACAGCAAGCCAAGAAGTGCGCATCTATGCCGATGAAATCGACGGCCTTGTCAAGTTGCTGCTTCACATCCAGACCACGATGGATGAGACGATGTGTGCGGTTCGAAAAATTGCGGATATCAAGGTGCAGATGCAGAATATTGTGGAAAACTGCTTCAACATCCTCAAGCCCTTGGAAGAGATCCAAAAGGCCCTGTCACCGCTTGTGCAGCGCTTCCACAACAGCCCGTCCAAGATGACACAGGTGGCTTTGCGGATCCGCTGGATCTTCTCCAGCAAGGGGAAATTCGTCTTCTACCGAGAGATGCTGAACAGGCAATACAAAATGCTCAACAGCTATCTGACAGCAGCCAGTCTTGCATTCTACGACGCTGCCGACAAAAAAGACCCTCAACTTGTCAAGTGGGTAGATGACTGTCATCAGATGAGAACAATGCTGTCTCGAGCTCCAATAGTCCTAACAAGCATCTAGCATGTTGCATCAATCGGTCGAGAATTCCGTCTCGGCCTTGAATTATGCGACCGCCAACCCAAGCAGTGCCCGAGAACAAGGACATATACAACTTCTTCTTGGAACCTCTTTGGAAGCTGAGCCAGACGTCCGGCCGACGTCAGGTGACCAGCCGGCACGGCCACTGTCCATTCGTAGCAAGGCCCCAAGAGAGGTTGATACCATCGACGTGGTCACCCGAATCAGCTTGTTGGCATTCAATCCCGGACAAGGACCTGCACTCACAGCCCTGTCAGAGGACGAGAGATACAGTGTTCTATGCGTAACACGTCTGGATATCAATGACATCGCATCTACAAGGATGGAGAAGATGCTCAATGTCACCGAAAGTGCGGAGGCCAAGACGGTCCAGGTGCTCTCTGATATTCTGAAGAACGGCAGTGGTAAAACGTCCGGCCCACAAAAGCCATGGAAGGGGCTCGTGGCATCCAATGCCCTCGATAGGTGTGGATCCAACGTCATTGGAAGATGGAGCGAGATGGCGAAGCGGGTCTTCTGCCCCAATCGCCTGCAGTTCGATGTGGTGTTTGGGGCGCCCGTGATATCCATTGCCCCGCTGAACAGCATTCGAGAAGAGACAACGCCCATGAATTTGGGTGAGTCGCCACTGAGCTTCGAAAACGCGCTGATCCGCAAGTATGTCGTTTTCAGGCGGAATAATTATTCTGACCATTTTGTGTCCTGGCTGATTCTGTTGGGAAAAATCTATGTCGTCGTAAACGATTCGCTTCTCAAGCAGGCCGACTACATGCGGTCTGATGAACACGGCCAACGCAAGGCCAGACTGGATTTCGAGAACCGCTACATAATCTGCCTGCAGAAGAAGATGTTTTCTTGGGATTCTCTTCCAGCCACTGTGAAGTCGCCATACACCACGACAACCCTGCGGGATATCATTGTGATTTCAGCCATGTTGGGCATCTACTGGAAGGAATTCAACCACAGCAGGTCCAAGTACCTTGCCGAGGGCAGCGGCCACAAACTTGTTGGCTCCGTCATTCCAGATCTAGGAATTTCCTTCACATACGAGGAGATGTTTGAGCCCGTCTTCTACCAAACCCGGATGGTGCTCAACGCCGATTGCAAAGGGCTTTGCTTCGGCCGCTGTCCGACCATATTCAACTCTGCAAGCTTCAACATTCTGCCTGATAACGGTGCCAATACTCTCCAATTAGGCAGTTTAGCTGAGATTGCTGAAACGATGGCTGGGCTCAAGTTCACTGTAAACACGGTCAATTACTTCCGACCTGAGATTGTCAGCAATGCTCGCCATAGCCATTTGTTCCCCAGTACGCATGCCCCATCTGAATATCTGTCTACTGTTGTCTAACTCCAAACTCTGCCAGTTCCATTTGAAATTCTTGGTATGCTAGGTGCCGTGCTTCATATCGAATGCACGCCTCTCTCCATCTTTCCGAATCCTACCATCTATCCTTGGAATGTCGAGTCTTTCTCCACTCGTCGGCTCCTTTCCCACTTTGCGAGTGCCGACTTGGTGGAAGTGTCACTGGGCCAGCTGCCATCCTCGAGCCAGCATACGAGCGTCCAAGACCTTGCATCGAACTTGGCGAAAGAACTTGCGAGCCTTGAAGATGACGGGATACCCGAGTCCCAGACTGTGCCGCTTCCGGATAAAATCAAGACGATAAGCGATCTACATGAAGCCATTTTCTGCTGTGACAAATTTCTCGAAACATGTGGCAGGCCTCTTATTGAGAATGTGCTCCGGACCCATTTCGATGCAGTCTTAAAGATACTCAATGGGAAATCTGGAGACAACGAAGCAGGATATAAGAAGCTGCGCCAGTTCGATGACGCCGCTTTCGGCAGCCGTCACGAGCTGTTTGTGGAGATATATGTGTCACTGGTGCGGCCGCGGGTTCTGCAAGCCGTGTCCGACGAGCTTTTGGCCGAAGAGGGAATGGAGCTAGAAAAAGGATCTGACACCTTTTCCATCGAAACCAAAGACAAATTGGTTACCGTGGGGAAGATCAATGACACCTGGTGCACGCTGGTCTTCCGCATGCTTTGCTGGTTGTCTTTGCACAGTTTTGACAAGAACGATATTCAAATCGGACAGAGCGGGTTTTATGACAGTCAAGAGCCGGCCTACATTTTGTAGGACAATACAGAGAACATGTATTTTCATTGGAGAAGTACATAGGCAAATTTGAGATCAGGGGTTTTTTTTTTTTGAGCACCATGTAAACTTCATACACAAGAGAAAATAAGACACGGCTCCTTCAACAAGCTTAAAGCCCGGTTAGCTCAATCGGTAGAGCGTGAGACTCTTAATCTCAAGGTTGCGGGTTAGTACTCATTTCACTCAAAGACAGTGTCTAGCATTTGGCTAACAGCGACCGTACAGGTTCGACCCCCGCATCGGGCTCAATTCCTGATGCGCCTGTTTAACAGGCCTTCGAACAAGCTCCTTATTTTTTTTTTGCAATTCCTTTTTCCTTGGCTTTTTTTTCTTCTTGTATATCTTCATGTAGACGATATTTTTACAGAGAAATGGGACGAGGTCAAAGTTATCTACAAAAAAAAACCTTATTTTTGGGACATAAAATGTAAAATGTATAGAATAAAATAAAAAACCTCTTTGTTCCCGTTAACGTAGTTTATCATCTACCCGGCCACATCACCTACCCGGCCACTTTTTCTAATTTCATCAACCTCAACTTCAACACGCATTTTATTCCACCACAACCATGTCAGTTCATACAATTGAGTCTCGCATTGTTCTTGCAATAAACGCAAAACGTATGAACCCAAAATCAAGCATCCGACACCTCGCAAAACAGTACGATATCCCGCGAACAACCCTGCAAGATAGAATGGCTGGGAGACCTTTAAAGGCTGCTACTTATAGAAGCCAATCGAATTTAACGATGGCCGAAGAGGATGCTATTGTTCAATACATCCTACAGCTGGATTCGAGAGGATTTTCGCCCCAGAAAGCTGATGTGGAAGATATGGCCAATCTCTT
>NIPS01000040.1:745373-779106 GCA_002215975.1 Dryadomyces quercus-mongolicae
CAGCACCAGGGAAGCTCCCCAACACCAATTTTGTTGTCTATCGACCAGCTAGCAAAAGCTACAGTCAGTGTTAGCCACCGGCTAACACTTTTAACGGGGGAGGTCAAAGCACTTCGAGAGGCGAACGAGGCCCTCTCTAAACGCCGAAGGGCCAAAAGAACTCGACTACAGGATTCGGGACCTCTTACTGGTGAGGAGGCCAGCAGGCTTTTGACGGAAAAGGGAGTGGTCGAGGAGGATGGACGTGATGAAGTTGTGGAGGGGGGGCCATCCAAGCGGCATAAGGTGGGCGCGCGGCTCTGTGGCATCTGCCGCAAGACTGGTCACAATGCAAGAACCTGTTCAGAGGCAGAAGAGATGGATGATTTATCAGATTATATTGTTTTGGATTCAATTGAGTGTTCTTAGGGTGAGTTGTAGGGATTAAAGTCTGCAAGGTAGCGAAAAGTGGCCGGGTAGGTGATGTGGCCGGGTAGATGATAAACTACGTTAATCATTACATGTCTATTCTACTGCAGTGTCTTGTTGAAAGCTCTATCCATTCTACCATGCGTGCCGTCCAAATCAAGCTGCAGCAGAGATGCTGGCATGCGCAAAGTCCTCCCCTCCCTCCAGAACAGTGAGTGCACCTCCGATGAGGTGGAAGCTGCCAGTGATCAATGTGCGGGTGTCAACCTTGCCGTCCCCAATGGAACGCACACGGTCTACAGCGTCCTCAATGGTCGGCGCCACAGTCACTTCTGTCTCAGGATCCAACTCTTTCCATGCATCGGCAAGCTTGCGTTGAAGCGTAAGATTCTCCAACTCCGTTGGATCGACGTTGTTATTCACGAAATCTGCTTTGTTAAAACAAATCCAACCAATACTGAAACATCACTACATACCAACTTTCCACGAGTGATCCTTAAAGGTCAGGTTGGTGCAGAATATGGCCTTTTGGAACCGTCTGCCCGCGTCGTAGACGGTTTTGTGCACCACACGCAGCAGGTCAATCGAATCGCGCGTGGACTGCTGGTTGAAAATGAGAACAGTGGGCATGTCCGTCGTTTCCCTGCTCGTGTCAGATTGAAAAATCCCCAGAAAAAAAAAGGCAGAGCAAACCTACGCTCCAATCTCGTGGCTGAACCACCGGCAAGCCACATCCAAGCTCTGGTGGTTGTGCGCGCCGTCCAGGTACCAGCGCTGGTGGCCGGTCGTTTTGGTCTCACAGCGGCCACGCCAGACCACCTTTTCGAGGCCGTCAACAAATTCACGCGGCAAGTTCGCCGTGCTTGTACTGCTGAGGTCCACCCCCGTGTCCACGTTGAGCCGCCGCAGTACCGTTGCCGCCAGCTGCACGGCCAGCGCTGCGTTCTTGTGCTGAAACGTCTCGTCAGGTGTAATGTGCACGCCGTGTAAGACGGCCTCGAAGTGGTCCGGCTGCAGGACGGTCAGGGTGGTGTGGCGTTCGGCGGCGCGTTTCTCGAGAACGGCCATGGCGGAGCCCTCTGCACCTTCGTGTTGCGGGATGGTAAATGCCGGACAGCCAGGCTTGAGAATACCGGCTTTGTGCCAGGAAATCTGTTCAATGGTGTTGCCCAGCGTGATGGTGTGGTCGATGCCAAGTGTCGTAATGGCCGTGGCTGCCGGTGCCTCGAAGATGTTGGTGGCATCGTGCTCACCCCCGACACCAACCTCGTAGACGGCGGCATCAACACCCTCACGCATAAAGACGTGCAGAGAAAGCAACGTCAGGAACCGAAAGTACGACGGTTTGACGGCTGGGTTGTCGCCAGCCGCTGTCGCCGCAGCCTCGTAGGCCCGCCACACCTCGAAGAAGTAGCGCGCAAAGGCCTCCTCTGAGATGGGCTCGGAGTTGATGCGGATGCGCTCACGCACTGCCACGAGATGCGGCGACGTGTAGAGGCCTGTCTTGTGCGGAACACGACCGCTGAGGCGGTACCGGTCCAGGATGGAATTGGTAAAGGCGCATGTGGTGCCCTTGCCCTTGGTGCCAGCCACGTGCACGACATTCAGACAGTTCAGGTCACGCGGCTCGTATCCAATGTACCCCAGCCAGGTCTTCATCTGGCCCATGGGATTCTGATCCTCCAGCTTGAAGCCATCCTTCCTGCGCTGTTCCAGCGTTTTGAAGCCGACTTGAGTCGAGTTCAGGAGGTTGATGGCATCCTATATCATGAGTAAGGGTATGTTTGGAAATATAAGGGCCGTCTCTATTTACCGCATATGTGGGAGTTGCAGACGTCATAACAGCGGCTGTTTTCAAAGCACTCGTCGAGTGCAGGGGGCGACGAAATGATAGGCCAACGCGACAGTGGCTGTGGCGGCAGAGGGCTCTGATCAAGCTCCCTTTCATCCCCACAGGGATGGAGATTCCTCGGCTGTCGAGGAGAGCTCTGTGACAAGCTCGAAAATTTTCATAAACACAATGGCGGAAAGAGGCACGTGAGGTTATGGAATGGAATGCTTCGTCGCCGATTTGCGGCGATGCCGTTCAGTGAAATTTACGGCGTGCTGCGGCTAAAAATTTGGATTTTGGATTTCGGATATATGCATCTATGCATCTATGCATCTATACAAATCATATTGTTGAACAGCAGTACGGAGTACGGAGTACAGATTACTCCGTAGGAACTCTGGAGACAACGTTGGCTGCAGTACGGAGTACGGAGTATAGCAGCGCCACATCTTCCGTGGAGGTCTGTGCATTTCTCACAATAAGATGACATAAATGCAGACTGTTCCGGTCGCCGACAACCGGGCCGGGACCACTACCCGGTTCCGATTTTATCAAGCTTATTTTCTCCCAGGGAACTGGTAGATAGCACTCTGCATGCAGGAGAAAATACCGTCATGCAGTATTAAAAATGAATCATATAAATTCGCCCATGTATGAATGCTAAATGCTTAGAACCGCTCGACAATGGCCGGCGGTTTGTTGTTGAGGATGGTGTCAATCTCCTCGAGGATTTCCGGCGTGAGCTTCTTGTACACCTCGAGTGCCTGAATGTTCTCGTATACCTGTTCCGGACGGCTCGCACCCATGATGGCAGAGCTGACATTGGGGTTGCGAATGACCCAGGCGAGCGAGAGGACACTCTGCTTCACGCCCAGCCGCTCCGCAATGGGCTCGAGTTGGCGCACCTTGTCGATGAGGTCGTCAATGTGCTCCTTGCCCAAGCGCTTCCAGATCCCAGCAATAAAGGCGACCTGGGTCTGAGCCAGACGGGAGTCGGCAGGGACACCATCACGGTACTTGCCCGTAAGCAGTCCCAGACGCAGAGGCGAGAACGTCGTGAGGCCGAGGCCAACCTCGCGGTACAGGTGAGCGTACTCGCTCTCGACCTTGGCGCGGTTGATCATGTTGTACTCGGGCTGCTCCATGACGGGGCCGATAAGGCCGAGACGGTCAGCCTGGCGCCAGGCCATGGCGATTTCGTCGGCGCTCCACTCGGAGGTACCCCAGTAAAACGCCTTGCCCTGGTTGATGACGAGATTGAAGGCACGCACAATCTCTTCCATGGGCGTCTGGCGATCGGGTCGGTGAGCGTAGACAAGGTCGACATAGTCGAGCTGCAGACGCTCCAGCGACTGGTTGAGGCCCTCGACAATGTGCTTGCGGGACAGGCCGACGTTGTTGGCGCGATTGCTGCCAAACGAGGCGCCCCAGTAGATCTAGTGGTCAGCATGCGGCATTTTTCTCAAGCACAGATCTTCCAGAGACGGCCTACCTTTGTCGAGATTACCAGATCATTCCTCTTCCAGCCGTACTTCTTGATGGCCTCGCCCATGACCTTCTCGCTCTCGCCATCGGCATACGTCTCGGCACAATCAAAGAAATTGACGCCGGCATCGTATGCAGCCTTCATGCACTCATAGGTCCTCTCTGGAATTCTGTTAGAAACGACTCGACTTTTCAGGAATCAATAGACTGACCGCGTTCAACATGACCACCATATGTGAGCCATCCGCCCAGAGACAAGGCCGACACTTTCAGGCCGGACCGGCCAAGGAAGCGGTACTCCATATCGGGTAGATCAGTGGGCATCGACATGGTGACGGATGGCTTGTGGTAGACAGATGAAGGTGAAGAAGGTAAGCAGGGTCGTATTGCGGCGATATTTTCTGCTGCCGGCCGGAAACCCCGCGGCACTATATATCGGATGCAGGAAGCTGCGAGTCCCACCGTAGGAGGCGGCGTTTCCCCGACGGTGCCGGTCACGTGTAGTTATCACGTGATATGTCGGGGGACCAGGGTCTGCAGTACCATGGCGAGTGTCGTACGGGTGATACGGAGTATGCAAATGCACCCTGCATCTTCATTCAGGGGCCGAGTCATACAGAGAGATACTCTGTACCCCGTACTCCGTACTCCGGTCGAAAACCAGGCACGCCCACTCCCCCCATTTGCCTCATTACGTATTAGCGCATGGTATGTCAGCAGCTCTCCATTGGGCCCACTGTCTATAGCCGAATTCGGTGCCGAAATGAAGGATTCAGGGCAAAAGAAGGGACGTTTCTCGACAACATCGACTATTTTGTGTCAGTTCCACTGATCGTTAACTCCTTTAACGCCATTTTTAAAGATGTGTATAAGGAGGGATTGTTCCTCATGAATTTTGGGGCCCCTTGACCATGATCTCTCTTCAAGATTCTTTGACTTCTCTTCCTTATTACTCGGGCTGAAAATCAACAACACATAAAATGGCCGAAAATGCAGAGCCAAACGGTGGCCAGGAAGATGAATCTCCGACAAAGGAAATACAAGGGGTGGTAGAAAGAGAAGAGCCACAGACAAGTGATGCAGAATCCATGGCCCCAGCCTTTTCTGTCTTCTCATCCCGGACGAAGATATTCATGGTCATCGTGACCGTGTTGGCGACAATGTTCTCGCCCTTCTCATCGTTCATCTACCTGCCGGCTATCACGCCCATCGCGGACGAGTACGGACGTACCGTGGCAGACATCAATCTATCGGTCACACTATACCAAGTGATGCAGGCGGTGGCACCTCTATTCTTCGGCGACCTCAGCGACCAGCTCGGACGGCGGCCAGTCTACGTGATAACCTTTGTCATTTATCTCGGAGCGAATGTGGGATTGGCACTGCAGCACAGCTACGGAGCGTTGCTGGCGTTGCGGGCGTTGCAGAGCACCGGAAGCAGCGCAACGGTGGCTATTGGCAATGCGGTCATGGCCGACTTCACAACGAGCGCTGAACGTGGCGCCTACATGACAGCAGTACAAGCTAGCATCATGTTTGCCCCAGCTCTGGCACCTGTATTGGGTGGCATCTTGACACAATATCTAGGGTGGCGGTCGACGTTTTGGTTTCTGGTGATTGCGGCGGGCGTCTTTATCATTGTCTACGTGTTATTTGTACCAGAGGTAAGGACAGACCAGTTGACGAAATACGGAAAGTATGGCTCCTAACAGTGCAGACGGCCCGCAACATCGTCGGCGATGGTTCTATTCTTCCACCACGACTAAACCGGAACCTTCTGAATGCCTACCGAAAAAAACAGATCGACACAGAAAACAGCAGTTTCCCGGATCAAGAACAGCAACAGCAGCCACAAAAACGACGTATCCCCGTACCCAATCTGCTGGCTGCCGTCCGCATCATGCTCGAAAAAGATGTCGGCCCGCTCATGATATTCACGTCGCTACTCGTCATGACCAGCTATGCAATGTTGGTGCCGCTGCAGGACGTCATCCGCGAACATTACAACTTTGACGATCTGCAAGTTGGTTTGTGTTTCATCCCAAACGCCATCGGTTCCATTGTGGGCTCGATCATTGTCGGCAAGTTGCTCAACTGGAACTATGTACGCGTCGCTCACAGCGTGGGTGTATCGCCAGACCGCCGACGCGGCGACGACCTGCGGAACTTTCCCATTGAGCGAGCCCGTCTTGACCTCATGTGGCCATGGCTCGTGCTTGCCGTCAGCATGACCATTGCCTGGGGCTGGGTGATTGAGGCCAAGACGAGCCTAGCAGGACCGCTTGTGGTACTCTTCTTCTCGGGTGTTGGGCTCAACGGGCCTATGGCGATCCTCACGACATTGCTTGTCGACTTGTACCCGATGAACCCCGGTCGCGTATCGTCGACATTCAACCTGACACGAGCGGCTCTCAGTGCCGTCGGTACAGCTGTTGTGCAGTACATGATTGACGCCTGGGGCTATGGCTACACATACTTGTTCATGGGGCTGCTCATTGTGGTGACCAGTCCGTCCATTTGGATTGTGCGCCGTTGGGGACCCAAGTGGCGAGAAGAACGTCTGCAGCGGTTCCTAAAGGAGAGGGCGAGTGAGAATAGATAAAATAGATCGTCAAAAGTGCTTTGTTTTGGATATGTAAGATGAATTTCGTCATAGAATAGCTGAAATCCATATAGAATAGGTGAATACGGCAATGCTATGCTGTCTTTACCATCCAGAGAAGGGATAATGGATATAATCCACTTCATCTGTAGCTATTGCGGAGACTGGTAACAGCCCTGGCAAAGACCCGCCCAGTCTTTAAAGCCCAAGACGTTTGGAAGGGCCTGTCGTCTCCCTTATTCTCGATTAACTCATAGAAAGAGGCGGACTTCCGTTCCGTACCCATGGGATCATTCTGATCTTAATTCTGCATATCACCCGTTCGATGGCAGATTGGTTGTGGCGTTGAGGATCCCCGTTCGATCGCCGAGAAAATCGGACATGGGGCCAAGAGTATGCAATGGTTGTAAGGAAGTATTCCTTTTTTTTGATTTATTGGCAAGATTCCTAGACCTGAGAGGCCATCATGATCGTTTGGTTCAAAGACCATCCGTAAATACGGATGCATACCTCCTTGGCCTTTGTATTCAGACAGTTAATCTCTGCTCAGTTCCAAAACCTCCTAGGCTTCGTTCATGCTGCAGAATAATATGATGCCAGCACCTCTGTGCCACCGCGGAGTAATGTATTCGGTGTTGGTTGTGCTCCACTATTTTCGGGGATGTCTTTGGGGGCTCCACGATTTTCGGCGATGGACCCGCAGCCAACCACACATGTCTATTTCAGCTTCCGAAACGTCGGCCAAGAGCTTTAGTCAAGCTATGCTGCATGACGTAGATGCATTCTGCTCAGCTCGATACGTATTGGGAGCTACAACTATAAAGCTCCAGCATGGATACCCCTTCGTTTTCGACATTAAACTCTATCGTTCACTGCTACATCAACAGTTCATTTATTGAATATTCAACCCTTTGACTCTTAAATTCTCACAATGCCTTCTCACGGACGCTACACAACTGAAAAGGTCACCTACCCGTCTCACGGGGAGACCATTGCCGGCGTCCTTTACCGGCCGACCAATGTTACCAACCCTCCGGGCGTTGTCGTCACTGGTCCTTACTCGTTCATCAAAGAACAGGCTCCGCTGCAGTATGCTACGCGGCTCGCTGATGAAGGCTATGCGGCTCTCATCTTCGACCCGCGCACCGTTGGCGAGAGCACAGGCCAGCCCCGCCGCCTCGAGAACCCCAAGATGAAGAACGAAGACGCCGTCGCCGGCCTCGACTACCTGGAGAGCCGCAGCGATGTCGACGCCAAGCGTCTCTTCCTCGTCGGCATCTGTCAGGGCGGCCCGGAGTCTCTGGACATTGCCTCCTACGACCCCCGCGTGGTCGGTGTGGCCTCGGTCTCGGGCTACTTCCGCGACCACGAGACGGACATTTACATGATCTGCGCCGGCTGCGTCGCCTGGTCGCCGGGCGTCGACATTGGCGCGCTCAAGATGCCGACCCCCGAGCAGGGCGAGGCACTCTACCAGGCACGTCTGAAGCGGGCCAAGGAGGCGCGCGCGCTCTACGAGAAGACTGGCGAGGTCCTGTACGAGCCGCTGGTGGACAAGACGGCGGCCGATCCAAACGTCGGATCGAACGCTGGCCTCCCTGGCCCGCTGGTCTGGTCGTGGTACGGACCCTGGACGCTCAAGAACTTTGAGAACCGCTATGCCGTCATGAGCGACGTCGATCACTTTGAGTACACGACCGTTCCCGGCGTGGCCAAGCTCAATAAGCCGGCTCTGATTATTCACGGCGACAACTGCATGAATGCGCCGGCGGCCAAGCGCCACTTCGAGTCCATCCCGACCTCAAAGAAGAAGCTCATCTGGAACAATGAGGTCTCGCACTTCCAGCACTACGACCAGCCGGACTGCGTTGATCGCAATGTGGGAGACATTGCCGCCTGGTTTGCCGAAGTCTAAATGGATATGTATTTTAAAACTACGGAGTAGGACGGATAAAGGTGTTGGGACTTGTATTCAAATTTAAGACACAGTTGTGCTATCTACACGTTATGGTACTGTCTACTTCTCACGGGATCGAATCCATTAACCGCCAGAGGTCATCGCATGGTAGACCTTCAGATGAATGCCCTGTATCTGTGGACCAGGGAGTTGACATCTGCTCGGCAGAGTGCTCGCTTGTCTGGAGGATCAGATCATGCAATGGCTGCAGAGGCGGCATGTCTGCGAGGTTGAACGGGAAATCCATCATCTCCAAGGCAGCCAGATCGTCCCCAGAAGGCAAGCTTGCAATCGTGTCGGGCGTCAAATTGTCGCTCTGTTGTGGGCCATGCTTGTGGCCCGACTGGACAGTCAACCGCTGGCGCTCCTGCATCTTTCCATAAAGTGCATGGACGACATCGCACGCACAACGGGCCATCTTGTTGTTTGCCTTCATGGCGTCGAGATGAGCTAGGCCCCATTCCATGCTGCGCAGGGACTCGTCGAGCTGCTCCTGTTTCTCGTAAGGAAACAGAATGTAAATCGTAGCCAGCAAGACCATGGCGTCAAAAGTGGCAAACACAAAATTGAAGGGCAAATATTCCCGTGGCTCCGCCATGCCGAACATGCGGTTTTGGGACGCGAGAATCTGCAGCGCTGCTTTGTGGGCTTTGTCTCGGCTGCTCAGCCTCGAGAAGATGAATGGCCGATGCAATGCGAGCAGAACAAAATACACCTCGGTGAACAGTGTTTCGCAGGCGGCCGGGAGCCACGGGCAAGAGCGCAAAATGGACGAATTGTAGTTGTTATCGCTGTCGGCGCGGGCCCATTCCGGTAGATTTCGCATGCTGTCCATTATGGCGGCATGTATGCGATCGACATGGTGGTGTTTATCTGCTCCTGTGTCCTCCAAGGACTCTGCGTCTTGGATGTCTTGCAAATACTTGTATGCTATCTCGTAACCATAGAGGATAACAGAGAACGGTGTCAAGTTCTCGCCAGGCCCAGCCTTGTGTCCCTGGAGAGCTTCTCTCCGTCTTGCAATATCTGCAAAGAGAGAGATCCAATTGTTGGCTTTGAGTCTTGTAGACATTGGCCGATCAAGGACAACACCCATGTGGCCATCCCACAGATGCAACACCAGCCAGAGCCTTGCGCGCATCTCTGCCTCCTGCAAGGATTTCAAGGAGCCGGCCACGTCATTCGCGTCTGCAGCATCGCTTAGGGGAGGCGTATCTGCACGATGCAAGCCAATTTCCTGTGCATCCCGAATGGTTGCTCCAATCGTGTGCCAGGCTTCCACCACAGAGCTCGTGCTTTTTTGAAACGATGCTCGCAGCAAGCCAGCTTGTGCTTTGACCAGCGTCGCATCATCTTTCCCAAGTAGGGATGCAATGTCACCGCCAGCATCACTGTATTCTGTTGCCAGATCTGCAAACGTCATACCTGGAGCGTATTTCATGTCGCCGAGACCAGGGGCACTCTTGCTGGGCAGAAGCAAGAGCGCCTGCGCCAAGACTTGAAAGAGCAAAGCAGGAAACGCACGAGTATTCGGTTGTAGTTGTAAGGGGCCCTGGTTGAGTGTAGCGTACGGGATGCTATTCCATGTGTGCAGCTGCTCGGTGAACAACGCCTGGTCGATAATTCCATAGTACCATTCGATGTCGGTGAAAAAGATCTGCAGCAGAACTTCAATGTGCTTCTGCAATGGCAACTGGCGGATTAGGGTTTTGTAGCGAGCCATCATATCTGCATTCGAAACAGTGGCTGACTGGTCATACAATGAGCTGTGCTTTGCATCTCCCGCGATCTTGATGAGCCCTAAAGTCCCAGTTGTGCCATTTTCCGAGTAACCGAGGCAGCTAGAGACACTCCGCAGACGATTATCGGGTGGCGTCTTGAATGTGAACTGGGCTGATTGGCTGTCTACAGTCGATGACGAGAAGTCAGAAGCTCTTCTCATTTCTGGAACTGTTCTTGGCTCAAATGATGGCTCTGCTCCCATGTTTGTGTATATGCAGAGGTGCTGTAGGCCATGAGTATTGGTTGACTACGGTGGAGTGTTTAATCAAAGAGCATATAGGCTTACCATCTTGTCTCTCCGAGTGCAATTGGCACATGGTTGGAGACGATCGCACTGCAAATGTAAGTCAGCACGAGGACTACCAACAACACAGAAGATGCCTTACCTTTTGCTTTCGCCGATGGCACTCATTGCACGATATGACCGGCTTCTTGCGTTTGCGCGGACCATCGGCCAATTCGTTGAATTCATATGAGGGATTGGACGACATGTCGACTCTTTTATGACGTTGATGCAAATACCTCTTCTCGTACGGTATTCTGGGGGGGTATTGGTGTCAATTGGGAATTTATCGCAATATAAACGATACAATGCGATCTCTGGTGACTACACGAAAGAGTAGAGCTAAAGAGTAGCTTGTTGGAGTCCGGTGGAATGGAGGAGGAAGAGAGAAGGCAGCGGAAGAAATGCATTTAAGTACAGTATTTGATGTACAGTGTGGACAGTATATATACTGCACGGCCATTCTGGTCACGTGCGACATCTATTCGCCATGATCGTCCACCGAGGATCTACATAAATAGACGTCATAAGATCATCCGTGACTGCAATAGTGTGCACTTCGTATAAACATAGTGAAATTCCTGAAGCCCTGCTTTGTATTCTTGAAATATATTTTGTGCAGAGTAATATGCACATTATCGGAACGAATAACTCTAGAAGCTACCCGAGGGCTGGTGGAAAAAGGAGGCCTTCGGCCTGCTTACAAAAGGGGTTCAGACACTGCTCTCTCGAACTGAAAACGAGTCTCCAGTATCTCTTCGTATCATGATCTAATTGGCCACAGACTCCTGCTCCCATCTGATAATTGCTTGATTGTTGTATTAGTCATCTGTTTTGACCAAACCCAAAACCATGGTCAAACTGGCTGTGGGGCCGATCTAATAAGCATGTCCTCCGGGTTGGCACGTAGTTTAACTTGGCAAGACAGAGTTTACAGGGGAACCGTCTCATATCCCGGGGTTGGATCCACTGCAGGCCCGTATTGATGCCTGCCAAGTATCGCTTCGTGGGGTTTGTTGTTGCATGTAGCCGCAGACATGGTTCACAATGGCATATATGAACCTCGCCGTTGGTGTCGATTTCTCACTTTCCCATCTTCAGCTCGCATCTTCTATTCTTCTTTGGCTGGTCCATTTTCTTGTATTCACTTGTATTTCTCTTGAGACTTTCTCTTCTTCCTTTTCTGTCCTATTTTACTTCCTCTTTTTCTTCACTTTCATCTTTTCCTCTACAATGAAGTTCTTCCAGTTGCTCGCCCTGGCTACGGCTGCGGCTGCGGTCGCTATTGAGCCCCGTCACCAGGGCCGCAGAAAAGGCAACTCCACGACTGCAGTGGCCACCGCATCTGCCACCGCAACATCTTCTGTCGCCTCTGCCGACCCAACGGCTGTGTCTGCCGTCAGTGATGCGGCCGATGGTCAGACTGTCGTTCTCAAGGAAGTTAACGGCGTACCGGGCAATGAGTGTTTGACATTTCGCAACAATGGTATGATCATCTGTGAGCCTTTGTACCTCCGTTTTTGTTCATCTGCTTATTCAGATAGGTGAAATGGTTGATGCCGCCTGTGTCAACACTGCTGCCGACCGCCAGATAACACCCGACACCATCAATGGGCAATCTGTCCTGCGTGTACAGCGCACCTTCACGGCCGGTTTCCGGCCCGACCTCGTTGATGTCGATGCTTGCGTGGGCTTCAACGGGACAACCTTTTTGGCCGAGGATTGTGCCGCATCGGCCGTGCAGAACGTTGTGTTCACAGGAAGCGAGCTGCGCACAGCCGACGGCAGCGTCTGTGCCAGCGGTCACGACGACATGGCCCAGCTGACTGTCGATACGACGGGCACCACGTGCGCCACGTACACCGTGACGGATGTGCAGCCGGCAACATCATAAAGACGGACGATTAGACTTTGAGGGTTGAGGTTTGGTGCCTCTATTAAACAGAGACCTAGAAATACGGACTGCAAGGATGGTCATCTAGGTTGACATGATACATTCAAACAACCTCTATCTCGTATCATTTACTTGTGAATAAGAAGCTTGCATTGCAAATTGGTATATGATGAAACCCAGTTTCGATCGTCAAAATTAAGAGGATGGTCTCATCTTGGCTTTTCTAATCAGCGTAATCGTATCTTCGCATGCAGTTTTTTGGTGCTCCAAGTGCGGGTAGCGGCTGTTGCAGCTCTTTTTGTGGTACGAAAACCATTGCGGGTGCTTCTTCTTGAAATCCTTGTGCAGAGACTCGTATTCTTTACTGTCTGGGTGGCCATACAGGTGGTGGATCAGTGGCGGATCACTCAAGGACTCTATACGATGCAAGGGCGTGATCCAGGTATCGTAGGCATGGATAATATTACGACTGGCCCGAGCCCAGGTCTCTTGGCCCGTGCCTCCCATATATAGCTCCTGAACATTCCGGACGTAGTAAGGGTCGCCACTGGTGGTGGCGGAGATGCCAACACCATATCTTTGGTGGTAGGCCAACACAGCCGATCGCCACTGGGGCGACTGCATGTCAAGAAGATTCTGTTGCATCTGGGAATGGGTCGACAGTGGCGTCATGAGAAACTCGAACATCATAAGCCCAATCATGCGATGCCGGCCGACCATCTCAGCCAGGTTCAAGGCTGCCCAGGAGCTCTGGCCGGACGACAGGCAGACAAACTGGGATACGCCCAGCCAGTTAAGAAGGCTAAGCACGTCGCTAGCATGTTCCGCATACCCGAAATCCGAGACAGGGTCGCGGTTGACGCCATGGCCACGGAAGCAGACGGCAATGATGCGAAAGTGCTCCATCAATAAAAGCATCTCGGCGTCGAACTCACGGATGCCGTGGCCCCAATCCGAAAGGGCGACGATGGCTGGGCCTGGCTTGAGATAGCCGACATCATTAAAGGTGACCTCGTGGCCATCAATGGTCTTAGTGTAGCTGCCGGTTGGGAAGTATTCAGGATACGGTCTCCGTTCGAGCGTGACAAACATCGTGATAGAGGATAGCAACTGACAGGTATTGTTGGCGGTTTTAGGTAGGATATTGTGCGAAAGTCTTCCTTTTTTGTAAGAAACAGTCTGTAAATACTGTTGCAATGCGAATCCTTCGTTCCCGCTTTAGAGCACGTGCCTTTGCGATAGGCTAACGATACAGGCAAAACATGTCATTCCTGTCAGCCTTAACACAGCCCCAGTGAGGCTTAGAGGAAGAGCTACTTAGTCCTATGGTGGTGAGATTGAGTAATAAAGTCCTTGGGTTTTTAATCGATCTAACCTTATTTTCTTGGCGCAACCTTAATTCCTTTTTAAAAATCAAGATGGATGAATGCCAGGTGATGTACTGGTGATGTACAGTTATCCTGCGGTGATATTTCTGGGGAACAGCTTTGTATCCATTTAAATATGACGAGTTGTGGTGTAAGAATTCTTACATTGAACGCCCGAAAACACGTCCTCCTTTTTACCACATGCTGACTGCTTGATGCATTGAAAAAGTACCTACAGCCACGGGACGCTTGATTTCATTTGACAAAGTTCGCCAGCAGTAAAGTGTGCGGGGTAAATGTCTTATTGCTTCATGTCCCTTCGAAACACAGCCAAGTCTGACTAAATGTGGCTGTGCTGTCATCTCGGATAAGCAGGGAGGCGGTCAGAAACAGTGCTTTTACTGCATGTTGTATCTAGATATATTGCAAGATCGGCCTGTATTCAATTTTGACTCCTCCAACAAAAAAAAGTCGGCCAACATGGACCATAATGAAACCAAATTCGCATTCAATGAGTCGTCGGATACAGCGGATATTGCTTCCAGTAGTATCCTGAACACAGGCTCTACCACTCTGCCGCCGCCCTCGTATTCTGAAGTTCCCGACGAGCTGATAAAACCCACCACTCTGGTCTTGACAAAACAAACTATCCACGCCGAGTCCGATCCTTCCACTCCGCTCTACAAGGTCAACCGGGGTATTGCCACCTTAGGCCATGCAACGAACACAGTGGAATTTGAGCGTGTCGACCATGTTGTCCGCACGGCACTCTCTGACGATAGCGCATCGACTCCGCAGATCCGCCAGCGGTCCCGTCACATCTGCAATCTCAAGCACGCCCAGACAATGACAGAGTCGTCCAAGGCGTTTTTGCCCGGCCACTTGACAATTCCAGCCAATGAGGTCCCCTTCTACATCACGCCGGTCTCGAAGAAATGGAGGCTAGGTAGCATTGGCCTGCTGCCTGTGAAATCGCTGTGGGGCAAGAAAGCCTTCCATGCGGTTGGTGTGAATACCAAGGATGCGACAGAAGTAGCACCGCCGACTGCTGTCAAGAAAGCCAAACCGCTGTTTATGATTCAGTACTATGAGAACTGCTACAAGTGGACAGATGGCGAAGGCAACGATCTGGCCATGGAGTATGAGACCTGCCGTCTGGTCATCACAGCTGCTCTGCCACAAGAAATACGGGACGCCCTGGTGGCGCTGTGGTGCTGTCGGATCTGGCAGCATTCGGCAATGGTACATGTTGAGGTGACACCGAAGAACAAGTCATTCTTCTCGAGGAATTCAGAAGTAAGCGACTTGTATCGAAAACGGTTCAACTGAGGGGCGGGATGGCTGGAGGCGGGATGCCTGGGGGCGGTGTTGTTTGCTTTTTGTTAGGCTACAACAGCCACGTCACTCCATGACAGCGCATAGGTCGGTGAGCCTGTGTAGGTTCATAATATGTGCTCTGCCTGACGCACGGCAAATTATTGCGCAGGTGTTCACAGAGAAGAAGATGGGTACATATATAAATTTAGGTGATGGTTGGATACAGGACCACTAATAAGTGAATTACAACGGTAATACGTATGCCACCTTTGTGTTACAATTATTTTTTTCGTTTGCATTTGCCAACATCTTAGCAAACACTGGATATATTAGAAAAGCCCAACACTTATGAAATCGCTAAACTTACAGACAGTCATACATCTTGATCCTTGCAACCCTCCAGAAACACGATGGCATTATGGATGTGCCGCCCAAGTCTGCGCGTGCCGGCAAGTAGCCCATAACAAAAACACAGACTTGGAACTGACAATCAACCCGTTCCAGACTGTCTTCTTCTTGACCCCTTCTCGACTATTCACACAGAATCATGCTCTGCTTCAATCTCGTCGTTGGGGTGGAAAGCGGCCTCCGTTCACACCATCCCCCGAGCAACAAGAAGTGGCCAGACTCTGCATGACACAAAACGTGGTCGTCTCGGCACGGCCTGGGTCTGGAAAAACAGCAACGGCAGAGGCCATCGTGAATACCCATCCAGACTTGCGTATCCTCGTGCTTACCTACTCGAAACGCCTGCAGGCAGAAACACGTCGTCGACTTGCGCATTATACCAACTGTCAAGTGTTCACATTCCATGCAATGGCAGCCAGACTTTTTAAACGCTTCATCTCCAGAGATTCCGATCTCTTGGATGAGCGACATCACACTCTTAGCAGCAAACGCTTGCCGGCATGGATGTTTGAATCCTTCGACATAATCATTCTCGATGAATTCCAGGATTGCACTGATCTTCTCTTTTGGCTAGTCAACTGCTTTATTCGTGCCAACGAGATCCGGAGAAATATCGACCAGCCGGCTCGGGTCGTGGTTCTGGGTGATGAACGACAGTCCATCTACCAGTTCCGCGGCGCCGATCAACGCTACTTGACTCTCGCACATGAGATTCTCAGCCCCCTCAGCCGCTATTCTTTCGCCAGTGTTCCAATGCACAACAGCTTTCGGCTTCCAGAGCCATGCACTCGTTTCATTAACAACACGTTTCTTGGCGGTGAACCATACATCAGCAGCATCAAGCCCGGACCCAAACCCATCGTCCTGCGTTGCAATCCTTTTCAAGCCCATCGGCTGGTCAAGGCATTGCTTCCGCTAATCAAACTGCACGGGTACTGGAACACTGCCATTATAGTACCGTCGATACGAAGAAATAAGCCTCTGAGTGGAATTGTCAACATGCTCTCCAAAACATACCACATACCCATATGTGTGCCCACTGATGACGAAGCCCCTTTGCACGAAAAGGTTGTCTCTGGAAAGCTGTGTGTATCCACCATCCATCAGTTCAAGGGCAGCGAACGCGCTCTAGTCATCGTCTTCGGCATGGATGACTCCTACTTCGAGTTCTTTGCGCGCAATGTCCCAGACGACTGTTGTCCAAACGAAGTGTTTGTAGCTTTGACACGATCTACGGACCAGCTTGTTCTCGTCCATAACGACACGGCGAAGCTAATGCCTTGCATGTCCGTCGACGCGCTGTGTGAAACAGCCACCGTCGTAAATATCACAGGCAACGAAGCTCCAATTGACTCTCCAAACACGCCAGTGCGGACGTCGAAACAAACACTTGACATCCCGTCCAACGTCAATGTACGAGAGATGACTAGATTTTTACAAGATGTGGTTGTTCGAGACATCATTCAACGGGAGCTATGCATCCGACAGATCTCACCACCCCTGTCTAAATGCATTGAACTTGACGGTATTGTGCTCTCGGAGCCGAAAAAAAATCTTTACGAAGCTGTGAGTGATATAAACGGCCTCGTTGTAGCTGCGGCTTTTGAGCACAGCAGGGCCGGGACACTCAAGACGCTTGATGTAAAAAGCAAAGACATCCTTGACTCCGTTCCTCCTGTCCGTTCGCGGAATTATATTCCTTGGCTTTGCCGACAAGCCTGCGAATACGAGGCCCGCGCCTCGGGATACATACCGCGCAGCAACCAGATGAAGAATCACCTATTCAACTGGATAGCTCGTCGAGACCTTACCTTGGCCCGGAGTCGACTGGAAGAAGAAGTGAAAACGCAAGAATTCCAACACATCAACTTCGAGGTCGACTGTGGTCGGACACTCCAGGTTGACGGTAAGGACGTGGCACTTTCGGGTCGAGCCGATATTATTGCAACTTCCCATGGCAAAACCATTGACACAATATGGGAGATCAAGCATGTTTCTCAGCTGTCTCTCGAGCATTTCCTACAAGCAGCACTGTATACCTACCTATTTGCAACACCGGGAAATGGAGAATTGCCGCGCACAATCCTCTACAATGTGCTGGATGGAAACAAATGGGAAATATCCCCGTACCATGGTTACCTTGGACTGCAGCGAATGGTGGAAAGCATTTTAAAGCTTCGGTACACGACAAAAAATGGACTGGGCCATGAAGAATTCAGAGAAATGTGTGCGAAGACAACGGAAGAAGTGTTAGGCTGAAGTACCGAAAATAAAAATAGAAACTCAAAAGTAAATTGACGTATATCATTCTAATACTTCTTCTCTCGATGCCATTTTATCATTCATCACCACAAGTATCGCTGTCCACATCCTCCATCTTAAAGAGTACCGCAACTAGTATAGCCAATGCCTATTTCCAGTGTCATGTTTCGAATGGCAGATCCCGGGTGCTCGAAAATGGTGACATCATGCCCACCGCCAGCGTCGCGTCAGAGTAACTGTCGTAAATTTGGTAGTAGGCGGCGTTGCTTGGGATGTAAAAGAAAGGCTTCATGTAGCATTTCACGGCAGTGTAGATGGAATCGAGTTCGGTAGAGTCGGTGATCGACAGCCATGACCACGCCGTGTCTGCGTTTTCTTCGACAGATTGGGCCTCAAAGTCAATTCCGCCTTGTGAGAAGTAAAAGTTGCTGTTTCCCATGTCACGTTTGTTCCGAATGTCTTCTTCATTGGGAATGGTAGCATCACCCAGGCCGAACTTGAATACGCCCGCGCCGTCGTCGTTTTGTCCCATGTAAGTGAAGTGAAGGTCAAGGCCGTCGTAGTTAATTCCAAAGACCTCTCTGGGCACAGCAGGCTCAGAGGAATCCTCGCCACGCTTCTGGTTGCTAGAGACGCCATCCCATGTCCCCAAGTGTCGAACCTCTGTCTTAAGCCCATCTGAGAGTTGGCGCGTCCTAGTACAGTTAGTTTTCAACATCCTATTCAATCAATTGGAACTTCTTCCAAGTACTTACATGAGACTGGCCCACTCATCTCGCTTCGTGATTCCTGGCACATACCAGCCATTTTCATTGAGTCTCTGGGCCAGATTGGCACGCCACAAGTATCCTCTGTACACCAGTATGGACACAGCAACAACTTGACCAATGGCAGAGCACACACACTCCACGGCGTTTCTCGTTTCCTCGGTGAACTGCTTGCAGGATGTGGCGAGGCCGGCCTAAGTTATGGCCAGAGTGGAAGCTATTGTAATTTTATATCCCATGTTTAGGTACTTTCTGGCGGATGTTGGGTCATCCCGTACGTAAATGTCGCTGCCAGTACGAATAGACAGTGCCGTGTTTGTAGAATTCGTGCCGATAACTGTGGTCTGGTGAGTATATGGACAGTAGCCTAGTCACGAACGGCCACTTACTGATGTTGGGCCACCCATCTGGGACAACAGGCAAATAGCCTTCATATTCAATGATTGATTCGTCTCGGGCCTCGATCACGCGAGCCACTATAGGAGTAGCAGCGGCAGCGGCAGTCAAGAGAAGCAACTGGGAGGCCTTCATTTTGGTTGGAACAAGTGTCAGAAAATGAATACGAGCGACGATGTTGGGAATGGAGTAGATGAATTGTTGAGATAACCAGAGAAACGGCGTGGCAGACGAGACTTATATAGCAAATGCATCTCTTGTTGAGCTCTTCAATAACATCCTTTAATACATTCTTACTAATTCGCTTCATGTCTCTGATTATCTAAAGATAGGTTCAAAGGATCCGTGGAGTTCAACCCCCACGTAATATAAATGCACTGTTGTCAAGCTGACTTTTTGGAGCCTTCTGGCTAACTCAATTGTGCGAATAGGAAGAATGTTTTCCTTTTGGAAATAGCCGAAAGGCACTTATAGCCATTTCTGCAGGTGAGCAAGCGGAAGATTTATTGGCCTCACTGGATGTGAAGCAACAACAACTACTCTGTACCCATAAGCAACTGCGTCGCACGCATCGTAATATTCATCCTTTGCATAGTGCCCGATGGCGAGCTCAACATTCGATTTGATGCTTCATAAGCTGACATGTTTTTATAGATTATTCGTACTATGTTTAGCTGTGAAATCTGTATTGTACAAAACATAATTTATTTTCTTCCTCAAAAGTACTCCAGTACTCCATACGATATTGCTTTGCAATTTCTTGCTTGTACACAGGTTTCCTGGGCTGCACCGCCACATTTGTTATGTAGTGGTTCCATGTCTATGATCACGTGTCACGATGCGAGCAGGCTTGCCTACGGTGTATTACAAGTACAGTGTAGTAGCCCATGCTTTATCAGTGGGTAGGTAATGTGTCTGGGAAAAGGCTCTCCTGTTTAATCCTATTCTGTTACAGTAGCATCATAAATAAGACACTCTATTTTCTATATGCTTGCGTTTAGTCTGTCAAGTCAAAGAATGAATATGCAATGCTTAATGCATACCATAGTCATATCAGACGGTCGGTTCATAGAAAGGAATCTCTACAGTGTATGGCAAGTATGAACCTTCTATAGCTTTACGGGCTTTAAAGTCAAGAGGCTTCCACATCACGTCCCGTTCGAGTTTCATCACCCGGAAAGTGTTCCATCAGCAAGTGGCTATTGAATACTGAAAGGGACAGGCCAGGATGACAACAGCCAGGCCAGAGGTCTCTCGTTTCTATTTGTAGAAAACAGGTAAGGACATATCGATTCCGTAAAATTCTTGACAAGGCGACGATCTCGAAGAATCCGTACGGCATAGAGGCGCAGCAGACATAGTGATTTCCCGCAGCAGTATTCCATACAGAGTACTTGAACTCGTATGATACGCGTTTACTTCATACGAAGTAAAAGAGCTTTCCCCCAAGAATTAATTATAGAAACTCTATTATTCTACTCTGCACTAACCTTTCTAGATTATACATTCTCTTAAAACTATATATACTAACGCTTGGTAGAATTAAATGAACTATTTTTAATCCGCATTCATAATAGCAAAGATTTTGTGGGCTCATCCACGTGATAAATCATAAAATAGGCCGCATATTCCCCATCCACACCAAACCGGGATGCATCTTGAATCACACAATCGACTTCCCGGAAACCCAATCGTGCGTAGACGCCACGTCCAGATTCAAATGCCATCACGAAGATGGGTACTCCGGCCTCCTTTGCATATTGGATACCTCTCTCTACGAGGGCCGATGCAATTCCCTTGCCCTGGTTATCAGGGTGCACTGCCACATAATCCAGTTCTGTGAGGTCAGCCAAAGAAATAGAGGAATCATGAAGACTACCCACGCACTTATGTAGGTCCTCTCTGATAGTATGCGATTCATGACGGCCACATTCTTGACATCCGACCCGTCATCTCTGGGATCCCACCATGCCGAGATGGCCAGTTTTTCCAAGGTTTCTTTCTCCGCTGGGTTGACATCAGGCACTTGGGCCTCCAGCCATCGATCCTTGCCTTCGTCGGATTCTGCCTGGCTCGCAGGCAAAATCCACCGCGAATAGCCTACCAAGGACCCCGTGGCCGGGTCCACAGCCTTTAGGTGACGATTCATGTCGCGATTTTTCAGCAGGTTGGTGGCCTGGCGCTTTGCTGACTGGTCAATGAGAAAGTCGAGCTGCATATCTTTGGGGTAGCACACCCGCCACATGGCATCTTCCCAGAAGGCCGAGATGTTGTTGTGGGCCAGTTGACCTGCATCAGCAACTGTCAGGCCTTTGATATTCCATGTGTGCTGGATCTTGTCCCAGGTTTTCATTGTGTCTTGCGTTGGTGATGTAAATTTATGTAGCTAATGAAAAATTAGAAAAGGCGTAAGATTTACAGAGTACTCGTACTATCGAAGCTGCTTACATTGATTGTTGCATTTGTAAGCTTAACGCAGCCAATTGCCCCACACAAAATGCCACGATAGCCCCTGAACCGAACCCAAATCAAGATAACGAACACAGCTGGGACAAATCACAATGAAGCTTTGTGCCTCATATTCAAGAACGTCATATCCCGCCTTTGATATTAATACTACCTAAACCATGAGGAGAACTCGAACAATTTCCTACGTTTTATTACGTAAAATCAACGAAAGGCACTAACGTAGTTTATCACTAGCTCGGCCACTTTTTCTAATTTCATCAACCTCAACTTCAACACGCGTTTCTTTCCACCACAATCATGCCAGGTCATACAATTGAGTCTCGCATTATTCTTGCAATAAATGCAAAACGTATGAATCCAAAATCAAGCATCCGACACCTCGCAAAACAGTACAATATCCCGCGAACAACCTTGCAAGATAGAATGGCTGGGAAACCTTCAATAGCCACTACTCATAACGGACAATCGAATTTGACAATGGCTGAAGAGGATGCGATTGTCCAATACATTCTGCAGCTGGATGCAAGAGGATTTTCGCCTCAGAAGGCTGATGTGGAAGATATGGCAAATCTCTTACTGGTTAAGCGCCATGTACGACGCGTCGGTAAATGTTGGACTACTCGGTTCATCACGCGACGACCAGAGCTCTGTACGCGTTTTTCTCGTCCATATGACTATCAAAGGGCCTTGCAAGAAGATCCTAACGTGTTGAGCGCGTGGTTTCATTTAGTTGCTACGATGCGTGCAAAGTACGGCATCTAAGACGGTGACCTGTACAACTTTGATAAGACAGGCTTTATGCTAGGCATGATTCGTGCAGGGATAGTTGTTACACGCTCGGATCGGATTAGCAGGCCGAAGTCTATCTAGCCTAGCAATCGGGAATAGGCTACAGCAATTTGTGCTGTTCGAGATCTATATTCACAGTTAATTCTCATTAAGGATCGAGTAAAGCAACACCAAGGAAGCTCGCCAACACCCATTTTGATGTCTGTCGACCAGCTGGCAAAAGCCACAGTCAGTGTTAGCCACCGGCTAACACTTTTAACGGGGGAGGTCAAAGCACTTCGAGAGGCGAACGAGGCCCTCTCAAAGCGCCGAAGGGCTAAAAGAACTCGACTACAGGATTCAGGACCTCTTACTGGGGAGGAAGCCACTAAGCTTTTGGCAGAAAAGGGAGTGACTGAGGAGGATGGACGTGATGAAGTTGTGGAAGGGGGGCCATCGAAGCGGCACAAGATGGGCGCGCGGCTCTGTAGCATCTGCCGCAAGACTGGTCATAATGCAAGAACCTGCCCAGAGGCAGAGGATATGGATGATTTATCAGATTCTGTTGTTTTGGATTCAATTGAGTGTTCTTAGGGTGAGTTGTAGGGGTTCAAGTTTACAAGGTAGCGAAAAGTGGCCGAGCTAGTGATGTGGCCGAGCTAGTGATGTGGCCGAGTTAGTGATAAACTACGTTATCACACGTCTTCTTAGAGTTTGTTCTTACGTTGGCTTCCTTCACTGCACATTTCCAAGGCCGTTTGAATAGCCTCTTTGATATCTTCCACATTCTCCAGCCCAACACTGATCCTGATAATATGTTCGGGCAGACCAAAAGCAGCAACTCTATCCATATTTTGATAGTGAACGAGCAGCGTGAACGGCACCGCAAGGGTGAAATTAGTGCCAAAGCTAGATCCTTTCGGTACATTGAGTGTGTCGTAAAATCGATATGCAACCTTCGCGTCATGGAAAATGACGCTCATAACAGGACCGTAGCCTCCACCTTTGCGCATGAGGCTGCGGTAAATAGGTAGTGACTCGTCAAAGTAGGGATAGTTGATTCGCTTAATCAATGGATGGCCATGCAACATCTGGGCGACGGCGAGGGCGTTCTCGTTGCATCTCTCGGCACGCCAACGCACATGTTGGCTGTTGTGTTTGAGAGTCTCTATGTCAAGAGGAAAGACAAAGGCCGGTTCATAACGGTCTTGTAAAGCCAATTGGATGGTGTTATAATAACGCGATGCTGGGTTAACAATGACACTAAAATCTGTCAAATTCTGCAATGCTGACGACAACATGTTGAATATTAGACGGTGACATACCTCCCACCAGTAACATCAGATGCTCCACTGAACATCTTTGTCAAGCTTGCCAGCATGACATCCGTGTACGGCATCAAGTCAAGGTTGATAAAGCCGGTCACGGTATCATCACAGGCAAGGATGAATTCATATTCATCAGCGAGTGCTCGTAAGCGTTGCAGCGGAACGGATGACAGTAGAATGTTGCTAGGCAACTCGCAAAACAATGCTCCGATGCGTTCTCCAGCTTTTAGACGATTTGTAAGATCTTCCAGATCCTGTTCTGTACCTCGTTTGTATCCGATAAATTTCTTCCAGGGATCGTGCTTCAGAATATGAATCGTCTCGTCATACATCCATCCAAATGCAACGACTGTGGATGCTGTTGCCACCGCTTGCAATGCTTGGGAAGCATGATAAATGGCGCTCATTCCGGTTGGATACAACGTCACGTGGTCTGCAGTAATTACAGGGAGCGAAGAACTCTCGGGAGTAGACAAATTGGCAATCGTTGATTTGACATGTCTCGCCGTGGCGGCAATGTCGTGTATCCAGCACGGAGTCGGTAGTGTAGTGATCGGCTTTTGTGGTTGAATCTTCGTCTTTCTGTGACTGGATACAAGTTCCAGGTAGTCGATGTAGTCTTTCGCGAATACGGCATGTCTCGTTGTCAATCCTCCTCCAGCGTCTATCCAGAACATCATGGCGGAACATTTGACTTCTTTGGAGAATACTACCATGGAAAAGCTTGCAATGCCTAAGACCTGGGCTGTGTTTTCATCGCAGCCACTGGGAGCCTGGAACTGTACAATCTCAACAATAGAATCCGGTTTCTCCTTTGCGATATGCTTTGCGCAATCCCGAGCGAATGTTGCAGCGGGAAACAAAAGGCATGAAACCTCTCCAGCAGTCACAATGTTGAGCCTTTCTAATGCTGCGCCTGCAAGTTCTCGAATTGGCCTATTGACGACGAATCTGAAAACATATTTTGACGTCAATATTGCAAGTAGACAAGTTTACCAGAAAGTGAGTGATAGCTTGCACGTACCTTGGGTAACACCACTCGATGTGTTTGTTTCTCCATTCCTCCGATCCTTCAAGATAAGCGATTGTAGAGTCCCACGTCGGCAATGAGATACTGACGCCCTATTCAACGAGGTAAGCCATTGAGTATTCTACAATACATTTTGAGACAGCCATTATCTTGGACCTTAGTCTTACATGTTTGGAACCAAGAGGATAGACATATGCTGTTCCGAAAGGTTGCACCTCCAGTCTCTTTGGGGGGAGTATAGCTGGAATATCTTGAGCTCGAGTGAAGGATTCCATTTTGGAAATAGGACTGCTGTAGAGATGTGTTGATCTTGAACTTTGATATTTTATTGATTACGTTCTTGCTAGAAGATTCAAATAGGTCAGCGTACTCTATGTAACTTGACTGCAAACAAAAATCTTTACAGATAAGCTTCAACAAGCCCATTTGTTGGATGTGTTCCAGGGGAATGTGTTGCATGCTATAGCGTGCTAGAAATCTACCACGGTAACAGTGAGACTCAACAACGTTGCAGCACGGACCATAGTCATATGACAATCCTTGGTGGCCGCATGAACGAGGCGCAGAATTTCGTTCTACGAACGGATTATTGCGGAGTAATATATTACAAATCGTGTTACGCCCTGGACTGCTATGATTTTCAAAAATACTATGCTGCACAGTGTGCTCGTATCTTCTACCAGTCACAATTACCGCCTATTAACAACTCTCTTAAAGAGTGCCTTTCAGTTTCCTCTTCATGCCTAGCCAGCAAATTGGATATGATTGCTGTCGCTGCTTTCTTAGTGCAGTCCATAAATCATCCTTTCCGGTGATGCGGCTTCCCAATATTCCTCGTCAATTTCATACAATCCTGTCCGGCAATATAGGTCATGATCACCTTCCTCGAGCAAAAGGGCGAGAACTTTTCTCTTTAGATGCATCTCCCAGCCCGGCATCCTCTTGTCGAGTTTACTTCCATCCGGAGTGAATCGAATAATGGGGGACTTTTCCTCTGGATTGTATGCTTTGGTTCCACCGAGCTGTGAAAACAGTAGATCATCTTTCTGTGCCTCGCGCCATCCAAAGTCCAGGTCGATGGTTGGAAAGCCTAGATCTGGGGAGATAATGCGATATCGACGTCTGTTGGACAGACAACTGGCACTTTCAATTTCCTCTCCACCTCTAGACAGTTTCACTCTGACTGTGTGTGACAAGAAGATGAGCGTGTTGGCCCAATCTTGTCCAAACCGGGGGTCAAAATAGCTTTTGGCAGTTTCGAAAAGCAACGGTTTGTCGAGGCCAGGAAGAAGAATTTCCTTAAACGCCACTGCCTTCCTTTTGATTGACTTTGTAGCTTCCTCTTTTCCATCTGACAAGGCTCTGTCACAATCTCCTGCAGTTTCTGCAGTTCCTATATCTCTGTTTTCCGATGACGGTGGCGATGCATCATCCTCTTCTTCATCTAGCATACGCAACGGGCGGAACATGGGAAAGATAGCGTCGATCCACATCATTGCTTCATGGGGCCAGAACGTGATAGGCGGCGAGGATGATTTTTCTTTCTCCTCTGCAATCCCATTCTTCGTCAAGATTCTGCTGCTTCCGGTACCACTTGTACCGTCGTTCTTCCAACCAGTCCAGCACCAGCTGGGATACCCCTCCTTGCGGAGACTGGGTTGAAAATTTGGCACGTCGAAAAAGAAACTCTCATAAAAAAAATCCGAAAGAATGCCCGTCTCTGAAATGTCGTATTTCGTTATGGTGACAATATTTTGAAATATGCCATCGATAGCCAGCAGCGTGTCCGAGGGGTAAGTCAGATGACGTCCAACGTACCCTTGGATCAGACTGGTATAGAGATTAAAGACAAAGGATTTATCGGGGTTTTTTTTGTCTGTGTCGATTCTAGAGAGGTATGGTCCTCATTTTCATCCACCGCATCGGGTATATTCGGTGGGTGATCTGCTATTTGGACATTTGCTGATTTTTGAACATAGGGAAAGGATGGCTTCAGAGTTTCCAACCCCTTTCTGAAAGCTGACCCCGTTAGCGGAAGGCTGAATGCACCGGATTCATAGTCGAGGATTTCAGTCGAGATACTCTCGCGCCAGAGAATCTGGGAGTTGCACTCGTAAAGCACTTCATCGTCGGTGAAAAAAAGCATTCGCTTCGACAGAAGTTGTTCTTGGTACGTCCATGCGCGGGAATCCCATGTCGTCCCTGCCAAGAGCTGATAGCTTGATCCAGGATAGACACCCAGCAACTGGTCCTGAATTCGTTCTTGGGGGTGAGTCGCACCACCCCATCGGACCTTTCGGGCCCGCTGGTGTCTTGAACCTGGCAGTCCAGTCCACGAGTCGCTTCCGGCAGCACAGACAATGGTGACATATGCACTCTGATAGAGCAAACCCATGACTCCATCAGATGGGTTGGCCAGACTCGAGTCTGCCTGAGGATGTTTGAAATCTTGGTCAAGACACACAGCGTCGACCCAGAGATAGGGAATGGTGAGCTGCTCGCAGACGTAGATGGCATCGCTGATGGTGTGTGGAATGTCGTTCCACATCTCATCGTCGAAGCCGCCAGGGGAGCGGAAGCGGGTAGCTATGCCACTGATCGACGACATTTTGAGTTGTGAGACGTTTGGCCCACCCCAGACATAGCTCAGAGCAGCAAACTTTGGGCCTGTCTGGTCCGATTTAAAGAGGTCGGATACGGAGACAAGCATCCGTTTCTTTATATCGATCATAAGAATGGTCTTTTCAGTCTGCGGCAGTGGGTCTGGCTGACACAAATGGCCGTGTTTATCGCACAAACAAAGCCACTCGGACACAAGCCGCATGTCGACGACCTCTCCGACTGTTCGGCCTTGTAAAAAGGCCTTGGCACAGAGGTCAGCCAATAGAACCTCTAGCTCGTCCCTCATTTGGCGTTGCGCGTGGTCGAACATGCGATCGTCAAGCCTCAAAAAAGAGTCTTCAATACGTTCGGACTGCAGATTCAATGATACATTAGAAAAGGCCGGAGGCTGTGAAGCCAAGGTGTGAATCCATGTTGTTATGTCCAGTCCCTGGAGAGATACTTGGAGAAGCAGTTTGTCGACACGCATCAATTCAGAGCTTGTCAAGAGAGCAGTTGATTGTATTTCCGTTTTTGGAAGCGAAGCCGCTCTCACATAACAGAACGACCTCCTCTTCAGCATGATCTTGAATAATATCAAGGCTTTGGTCTTGGGAGGTTTGTCTTGCGTATTTATCCACAATAGCATGGCAAATGAGGCGACACATGGGACAGTCTTGTCTCAAAATCATACTCTCCAAGCATCGTTGCGATTTGGGGTACGTTATGCAAACACGTGTGGAATCGAATGAAAACATGCGTATTCCAGTCAGGTAAAAGACGGGGTTCAGGTCCGCGCAGCGGAAACAAAGTTTGTTGTTGTCCATGGTAATTTTGGAGTCTGTGTTGGCTGGTCTTTCACTACTGGATCTGGTGATAGGAGCTTCTTATATCAACGCAGATTTCAGCTTTATTCTACAGAGGTTCAATTTCCAAAACAAGATGGAGGTCTGATATCTCCACCCGTCAGATGTTTACAGAATTCTCAACCAATAGCTCTTTGATATTAAGCCTGTAAGATTTTCACCCAGGTAAATTACCTTAACACAGCCTCAATGACACCCCGTCTCGACCTGACGTGTCACGATTTGGTAGGTTAGCTTTGAAGAAATGCAATACGGCCCTTGACGCTAAGTTTGTGCAGCTTTCCTAGGGCCTATCAAGTTGCTTTTTATTGTCGAGTGTTCTCTTGAATCCTAATAGCCCAGGCCAGACAGCCGTAGCACATGCGAGGACTGGAGCAATTCGTTTGTAAGGTTTGTATATTCATGACGCCCGAGAAAACATGCGACTCCACTCACAATGATTTAAAACGGGTAAACGAGACCAGGACGGACTTCGCGTGTGAAATCGCAGGGATTCGTGAGCTCACGTTGCATACACAAAGTTGCACAGTATCTGTTGCCATGGAAGGAATGCAATCCTTGATTCACGGAAAGTGAATTGGCATCTCGATTTGCTATTGCTGCTGCCAGAAAACTTTCTATGCCAGTTCCTACGTACCTATGTACCTATGTACATAGGTACCTGCGGATAAAAGTAAGTCCAATATCGTAACAATTTAAATACCTCTCTTTATTAATGCTATCTTCATTCTTATAAAAATATACGAAAAATAACCCTACAGCTGCAATATTTACCTCTTTAGATGAGTCGCGGGCGTTCTTAATTATTTACGGGGTTTATACATGACTGTAGCGCAGCCAACACAGATCTACACACCCTGTGGTTTCCCTAAAATACGGTACTGGATTGGGAAGGCAAAGTGACGGGATTCCTCCTTTATATCACAACATACGAGTACTCCGTAAGTGCTCCGTATTTAAGGCGGAAATTCCGGAATGCCCGCTTAAATATGCGTCTAAAAGGGCCTAACCCACACAATCGATCACGAAAGCACGGCTACAATGTCGAGTGACCTGCATACTCGTAGGAATATTGTACCCCGCACCTTGCCTGTCACAAATAGCTCGGGCCGCCCACTTCTAGGGCAAAAGTCGTTTCGGCCCCCCTAGTCACAACTGTCCACTCACCTCAGCCTCCCGCTCTTAGCCTCTTGTCTTGAATGTCATTTTTGGTAACAATATATAGTCAGGCAACGAATCACCTGCAGAGTGTGTAGACATAATGGCACCGTCAACGCCAAGCTCTACGGACCAAATCGACATCTCAACGGCCCAGGTCAAAATCCAGACTACTATGCAAGATGGCGCCCAACAAATAGACCCTCCTCCTGGAATGGTCAATAGCAGTCAGACGAGTACACAAGACTTCCATAACGAGAAACCGCCGGATCCTGTCAATTTACCAGAGGCTGGCAGGACCAAATTTCAGACGGCAGTAATCATAGGGGCTCTTATTACTGCCCTTTTTCTTTCTGCCCTCGACACTACCATTGTCACTACCGCCATTCCCACTATTGTCAGTCATTTTGACGCTCCTGTCGGTTACATTTGGATAGGTAGCGCTTATCTCCTCGGAAACGCTGCTGTCGTGCCAGTCTGGGGGAAATTATCCGACATTTTTGGCCGCAAGCAAACCTTGCTTGCCGCAGTCAGCATATTCCTGCTGGGATCACTTATCTGCGCAATCAGTCGGAGTATAGGCATGCTCATTGCCGCGAGGGCTGTGCAAGGAATTGGCGGTGGCGGTGCCATTGTGTTACCCAATATCTGCGTTTCCGATCTCTTCTCTCTCAAGGAGCGCGGCATGTATTTCGGTCTGCTCAGTGCTGTTTGGGCTTTGGCATCCGCTGTGGGCCCTGTAATTGGTGGCGTTTTCACGAGCCGAGTCTCTTGGCGTTGGTGCTTTTATATCAACCTCCCCCTTGGCGGAATAGCCCTGGTTGTTTTGATCTTCTTTCTCAAGCTGCATAATCCTCGCACGCCTCTCCGAAAAGGTCTTGCAGCCATCGACTGGATTGGAAATCTGCTTGTCATTGGTGGCACGCTCATGGCGCTCATGGGTCTTCAGTTTGGTGGCGTCGAGTTCGCCTGGAAATCCGCCACTGTCATTTGTCTCATCGTGTTTGGCGTCGTTACCATTGCACTTTTTTGCGTCTACGAGTCCAAGTTTGCCAGCTATCCCGTCATTCCTCCGCGCATCTTCCATTACAGAAACAGTATCTCGTCCTACAGCTTAAGCATCATGCATTCTATGGCGTTTCTCGGCGGCAGCTACTGGCTGCCTTTGTATTTTCAGGCTGTTCTCGGAGCCAATTCCCTCTTATCTGGAGTGTACCTCTTGCCATATGTCATTTCGTCGTCAGTTGTTTCGATTGGCTGTGGTATGTTCATCAAGAAGACTGGAAACTTTCAGTGGCCCATTGTTGTCGGTCTCGTCGTCATGACCATCGGATTTGGCCTCTTGATCTATCTCGGCGACGAACCCCATTGGGACCGTATCATCATCTTTCAACTCATTGCTGGAATTGGATCTAGCACCAACTTTCAGGCGCCCCTCATCGCCATTCAAACCAATGTTGAGCCCCGAGATATCGGCGCCGCCACCGCTGCCCATTCCTTTTCTCGTCAAATCGGCACATCTGTTTCGGTCGTCCTTGGCGGAGTCGTGTTCAGCAATGTAATGAACTCACAACAAGGCCTGTTGCGCTCCGTTTTAGGCTCACAAACTGCGTCAGAGTTCAACGGAAGTAACGCCTCCGCCAGTATCGAGAAAATTGCGGGCCTTCCAGCGGATCAACAGCAGATCGTTAGATCTGCATACTGGGATGCGCTGCAAAAGATGTTCATCTTATATACCTGTGTCCTGTTTGTTGGCCTTCTTATTAGCTTATTTGTTAGGCAAACAAAACTGTCTCAGGAGCACACAGATTTTAAGACTGGCCTGCAGTCTCTCAAGAAGGAAGACCATGGAAAGACCAAGAAATCAGACGAGGAACAAACCATCCCAGAGAGTGCCAACAAGAGCACCTGAATAGTCTGGGTTACAGTTTTAAAATGAAGAATCCACATTAATTGTAATAGATTTTGTAGATAGAAGCTCCCTCTGTGGGATGCATGAAGGTAAATTCAGAGCAGACTATGGAAAAAGGGGCGCCGGGGTGATAAATGATGGGTCTTCAACACCCTCTTAACGATATTAAGTTTTCTTATTACCGCAGTCTGTATTCCACGACCTTTCTTTAGAGTGAATTCGTTTATCCAATGCCCCGTAGCTATTGACTGTCCCGGTATCGTCATCACTACTGTCGTCATCGTCCAGGCCGACGAAAGCTTGCAAGCTTGCAGCACCCGACATGGCAGAGATGAACAGACACGCCCATTGGATACCGATCACGTCCTTCATTCGGTACGTATCCAGCGTTGAAATGGTAAGAATGGCAACAATTGCCGTGCTGGCAGCCGCTACAATGAACTGCAGAAAATATGTCATGGTGCATAGCACTGTGATTTTGTCGTTGCATTTGCCGCAAAAGAGAATATGTGGCACTCTTCTGGGCCGGATGTCTGCAATAATACACAGGTTCTGTCCACTAGAGAACATTAATGAAAGGAAACGTGGTGGGAGGCAAAATAAAATGAAAAGGAAGATCGTACCTGTTCTCTCTTTCATTGCGACTAACTGAGCCTCCCTTGCAGGAGGACATTTTTCTGTCGGGTTGGTTTGTTTGTAGGACTGTAATGTTAATAAGATAATACTTGAACGCGTAATTTAGCATCTCGGGGGTCGTCGGTCCAACGTACACATGCGAACGAGCCATTCAGTCATGAAAAGGAAGTTAAACAACGGATACACGTCGTTCTTCACGTTTACCTCCCCTTGAAGCAACGCCTTAAGCGGCGATGCAAACAAAATGCTTAATTGAAACGCATTCAGACGTGGAATAAAAGGTCCATTGCTGGAGGTGACGAGTATGATTCCAAATTCATTCGTTAGAGTACGAAGAGTTTGACAGCAATGAAAAGAGAATGGATATTTATACTATAAATTTTGTTGTTCGTGCTATAATATCCGATAAGCATGATCTATTACGTGGATCATACTTCTTAAACCGTCCGTACTTCGTTAGATATAAAGATGCGATGGAAGTAATAAAGAGACGAAAGAACTTACTCTGTAATCTGTACTTTATCGAAAGCTGTATTGAGTAGCGATATTAGTATCCTACTTTGGATAAGCCTCCTCTAAATGTATTATTTATTTATCGGCGATTTATGGTACAAATAGGAACTCTTAAAAAATATTATGTATTAGAGCATCTTACTGACACCTGTCAGAAGGTATGCATTGATCAGTGCGGTGCACTGTAGGGAGTAAGGTAGACCAAAAGGGGCTAGATTCATGGTATGTATCGGTACAGAATTGTCTACATATCTGTGGCTAGGGGAGGCTGGTATTTATGTGCGGATTCTCCGTTTGCACCAATCACAGGTAAGACATAAGTGGAGACACTGTGTGCAGCATTCCGAGACCTGACAACACCCAAATAACTTCCAGCAAGGACAACCGTTCCACCACCTTCTCCCAAGCCACGAAGATTTCCTAGCTTACAAGCTGCTCAACTTTCTTCCAGAAAACCCGCCTAACGCTGTCCGCCTCGTCTCCGGGACACAGTGGGACTACTTGCTCCGACCACAATTCCTTCCAGCCCTTGACATGATGCCACAGCAACGCACAAAATCCTTGATCGGCAAAACTCTGGAAGAATTCTCTGCTGTGGTATCAGACACCGTCTACTTACTTATCTCCGATCGGCTGCAATCTGATAGGAAGGACAACTTTGAGGAATTCGTGTCACTAGCCAAGGCACTGTAAGCTTAACTAAGACAGATGCAAACAGACATGGTCGTTAGTTAGGATGTGGCCGTTCTTGGGAAAACACTTAACACACTAGTACAGGCTGTTTCCGAATTGATAACGCGAGTAAAGGCAGACGTTTGTGTACTATTAGCAATAGATGACGGTAACCTTACTACTATAGCAGACATCTAACGCCTTATTAGCAACGAAGACAATAAGTAACAAAGGGTTGTATTTTTTTTCTTTTTTTCTTTTTTCTTTATTTACTGTACTCTTTTTATTCATTTCCTTTGTTATTAGTTCTTTATTATTTTATCCCTAGTTCTATTTTGTAATATAATAGTTAAGGACCGACTATTAGGAAGATGCTAGCCTAAAAGGCCTATAAGAGAGAGTAAAGGGAGTTAATAAAAGCTTAACGTAGTTTATCATCTACCCGGCCACATCACCTACCCGGCCACTTTTCGCTACCTTGCAGACTCTAATCCCTACAACTCACCCTAAGAACACTCAATTGAATCCAAAACAATATAATCTGATAAATCATCCATCTCTTCTGCCTCTGAACAGGTTCCTGCATTGTGACCAGTCTTGCGGCAGATGCCACAGAGCCGCGCGCCCACCTTATGCCGCTTGGATGGCCCCCCCTCCACAACTTCATCACGTCCATCCTCCTCGACCACTCCCTTTTCCGTCAAAAGCCTGCTGGCCTCCTCACCAGTAAGAGGTCCCGAATCCTGTAGTCGAGTTCTTTTGGCCCTTCGGCGTTTAGAGAGGGCCTCGTTCGCCTCTCGAAGTGCTTTGACCTCCCCCGTTAAAAGTGTTAGCCGGTGGCTAACACTGACTGTAGCTTTTGCTAGCTGGTCGATAGACAACAAAATTGGTGTTGGGGAGCTTCCCTGGTGCTGTTTGACTCGATCCTTAATGAGAGTTGACTGTGAAAGAGCTTCGGCAACAGTTTGGGGCGTCTGGGAGACCCAAGGTGGAGCCTGGCCGTCAGAGGTTCCAGGAGGTG